>PVJA010028442.1:0-27580 GCA_004027025.1 Myocastor coypus | reverse complement strand
TTTTTTTTTTTTTTTTTTTTTTTTTTTTTTTTTTTTTTTTTTTTTTTTTTTTTTTTTTTTTTTTTTTTTTTTTTTTTTTTTTTTTTTTTTTTTTTTTTTTTTTTTTTTTTTTTTTTTTTTTTTTTTTTTTTTTTTTTTTTTTTTTTTGTCTTTTTGAGACAGGGTCTTGCTATGCAGCTCAGGCTGGCCTTGAGCTCACTTTTGTAGCCCAGGCTGGTCTCGAACTCACATCAATCCTCCTGCCTCAGCCTCCCAAGTGCTGGGATTACAGGCGTGAGCCACCATACCCGGCTTTGTTGAGTTTTGTCCAAAGTTACTTTTAAGAAAAATTTGTCACAGGTTTGTCCACTCATGCTGTCATAATATCCATCAGATAACAAAATTAACAATGTTAGTTTTAAGGAAACATGACATAATATAGGATACTGACTTCTACTCTATTCAATTGGAATGAAAACTGATTTCCTACAAATTATCTTGAAGCCTTAGAAAAATTAGAATGAATTTACCAATGATCATTTAAATATTTTAGATGTAATGATACTTCTTTAATGGGATTTATATTTAACAATGCAAAATTTAATTCAACAAAGTAATAGGAGGCCAACAATGAATATTTCATTGAATAATGTTACATTTAAATTAATTGTTCGGGTTACCAGTTATAAACCTGCAAAATTTGTAAAATGAAAAAGTTATAATGAATTAAAAAGAAGAAAACAAATAAGCATTAGCAGTTCCTTTCAGTACACCAGAAGAAATCAACTTTACTCTCCTGCGTATATTCATGAATATATCTTTTATTTTGGCCAGCTCAACCTGCCCTGGGTGTAGAGCTGGTGCTTGCTTAAGCAAGCACTTTAGACCACTGGGCCATCTCACCAGCCCCTGCCTGAATATATCTTTATTCTCCTATTTCTTTTATCCTTTTCCTCATCCCAGTTTTTCCTTCTCTTTGAACAAATTCTTTTCTTTTTACAGTATCTGTTGTACCTTTCAGGTTGTATTTATTCTTTCAGATTCTCTCATTAGTAAGATAATACAGTGCTTGAACATCCTGGTCTGATTTATTTCACTTACCAGTGTTATATCTAGTTACATCCATTTACATACAAAAGCTTTGCATTTATCTTTTTAAATAGCTGAGTAATAAGTAATGTATAAAATTACCACATCGTTTCTATCCAATCCTCAGTTTATGGGCAACAGGATTGTTTTCAAAATTTAGCTATGACAAATGGTGCTGCTATAAACATGGGTTCACATAAACCAGTATGGTATGATGTTTCCAGTTCTCTTAGAAGAATACCCGGGAAGGAAATAGCTTGCTTGAATTAGAAATCCAATCTTATCCTAGCTTTTTGAGGAATCTCCACACTGATTTTCATAATGATTGCGCCAGTCTATACTCACACCAACAGTGGAGAAGGGTTCCTATTTTCCAAAGTCCCTCAGCATTTGCTGCTTATTGATTTCTTGATGATAGACATTCTTTCTGACATAAGATGGAATCTCAGCATTGTATTTGTTTGCATTTCTTGAATGGCTAATGATATTGAACATTTTTTCGTGTATTGATTTGTCTTTTCTGCTTCAACTTTTCTGATCACCTCAGATGACCATTTCTGGATTCTGTCTTTGAATTTTGGAGGCCTATTTTTTTAAAAAATTATTTCTGTGTTCTAGGTAGAAGTCCTTTGTCTGAAGGACAGTTAGCAATATTATTTTTTGCCCAATTTGTGGGTTTCCTTTTTACTCTGATGGAGATTTATTTGACATGTAGATGGTTTTCAAAAAGGTGAGATCCAGTTCTTAGATGTATTTTCCATGTAGATTTTTTTGTCTTTTTTTTAAATTCATGAGTTCTTTACCTACACCTGTGTCTTTAAGACTTCTACATACTTTCTTCTCCAAATGATTTACTACTGCAGTTTTGATATCTAACTCTTTATCCATTTTGACTGTAGTTTTGTGCATGCTAGTCAAGACAGATCTAGTTGTAGCCTTTGGTATATGGAAAACCAATTTTTCCAGTCATATGTAATACAACAAATACTGTAAAATTCATATTATTTTGTTTAGTGAAAATGTGTATAATTTGTAATTTTTATATTTTAGTTTTCACTTTTCCTTCTTATTTTTGGTAGTTATTTTTTAGAGAGTACAAAATTGTATTAAAACAGAAAAATTACAAGTAACACAGAATTTCATGTAACAAGATAAAATGAATTTCATAGTATTTGTTGCAATGTATAGTGTTTTTCCAATGAGTTATTCCTATTACCAGATATATGCATGCAAAATTGGAAAAGGAAAGAGCAAAAGAAAAAAAATACATAAAAATTAAGAAGAAAAAATAGAGAAACAGATAGAAAAGGAGAAAAAACAAATTTGTCATTATCTGCTTCTTTCCATAGACCACTGAAATGCACAGTACAGTTGTCCAAACCATGTTGCTTACATATGTAGATGTATCTCTGCCCCGACTCTCTCTGCTGTCCTTCTCCTCAACTCGGTAACTCTTTCTTTTTGAATAAGTTCATTCTCTTTTCCAAGTATGTATTTTACCCTTTAGATTCCATTTTCTTTTTCATGTTCTCACAGTAAGGACAAAATACAATGTTTATACATGCTGGACTGATTTATTTCACTTAAGAGTATGGTCTCTAGTTGCATACATTAACCAACAAAAGTCTGAAATTTATCTTGTTTTACAGCTAAATAGTAATCTGTTGAGTAAAAATATTCTATCTTTCTTTTCCATTTCTCATTTTATGTGCCTGTGGGTTATTTCTAGGATTAAGCTATGAAAAATTATACTGCTATAAACATGGATTCACATACCTCACTGTGGTATGAGGTTTTTAGTTCGTTGAGAAAAAATACCCAAGAAGGGAGTAGTTGGCTTGAATGGAATCTCCAATCCTAGCTTTTAAAGCAATTTTCACACTATCAGAAGATTCAGACACAACTGCAAATGTACTAGCCACCTTAGTTTTCATAAAGGGTCCAAGTTAACTGCAAGAAAGATAGCCTCTTTAAAAATTAGTGTTGCAAAAACTGGCTTTCTACATCCAAAATCTAAAATTAAACACATGTCTATAGCCATATAATAAACTATAGTCAAAATGGATCAAATATTAAAACAGAAACACTAATTTTTTCTGCAGGAAAATATAGATGAAAATCTTAAAGACATAGGGGTTAGTAGAGAGTTCATGGACAAAACCATGGGAAATACTTCAAAAAATCAACATTTGGGATCTAATCTTTTTGGAAACTTTCTGATTGTCAAAGAAATTTTCAACAGAGAAAAAGTCAAGAAACTGGGAAATAATTAGAGCCTACTGTTCCTCCCACAAAGGCCTTCTATCTAGAACACATAAAGAATTAAAAAATTAGGACCCTCCCCAAATGCAAAAACCTAATCCAAAAATTGGCATCTGAGATGAATGTATACTTTTATATATATATATAAACTCAACATCATTGGTCTTTTGACAAATACAAATTAAAACAGCACTAGGATTCGATATCACTCCAGAAAGAATGGCTAACATTAAGAAATCATGTGGGAGAAAAGGAGCCTTTCTCCACAGTTGGTTGGAGTGCAGACTTGTGCAATAGATATGGTAATGTTTCTGTTTTAGTATTACTTAAAAAGAAAAGCTATATTTCTCTAATACAAATGTTTGGCCTCTTTTTCAAAGGTAGTTGGTTTTGTGTGTTTATAGTTGTGTCTGCATTGCCTAATCCGTTTCATTGATCCACAGTTCTATTTCTTTGTCAGTATCACTCTGATTTTGCCAAAGTTAACCTTATAGTATAATTTAAAGTCAAGAGAGTGTGAGGCCTCCCATCTTTCCTGTGTTTCACAGGATTGATTGTGCTCTTCTATCTCTTCTGGTTCCAGAAGAATTTTAAGAATATTGACTTTAGATCTGTGAGTAAACTAATGGTATTTTAATGGTAATTCAATTGAGTCTGCATAACAATTATCAGTTTGCCAGTTTCACAATGCTGTTTCTTCTCTCCAGAATGAAGGAATGTTTTTCCGTTTCCTGAAATTGTTGTTTTGTTTTTCCAGAGTACTAAATTTTTCACTCCACAAAACTATTACTTCCTTTGTGAGATTGATTCCTAAATTTTTCATTTTGGTGGACATCATTGTGAAAGGTCTGGTTTTCCTAATTTATCTCTCAGTGCATTCTCTGTTTTTGTATAGAAATGCAGTTGATTTTTGAGCATTGAATTTGTATCCTGCTATGGTACAGAATTTGGTTACTAGTCTACTAGTATCTTATTGAAGTTTTTGAAGTCTTCTATGCAGAGTATAGTATCATCTGCAAATAATGTTAAGTTCATTTCTTCCTTGCCAATCATTATTCCTTTTATTTCTCTCTCTAATGTAATTGCTCTGGCTAATGTGTAGGAAACTATATTGAATAGGATTGGTAATTGCAGACATTCTATTCTTGTGAATGATTTTAGAGTGAAGGCTTTCAGTTTTTGCCTATTTAGTAATGACGTTAACTATTTATTTGTCAGAGACGCCTTTTATCAGTTTGAGTTAAAGTCCATCTATTCCACTTTTCTGTCGGACTTTTATAGTGAATGAGTGTTGGGCTTTGTCAAAAAATTTTGCATGTAATGAGATGATCGTGTGATTTTTGTCTTCTGCTCTGTTGATATAGTGTATTACATTTATTAATTTGTGTATATTGAACCATTCCTATATTCCTGGGATGAATCCCATTTGATTGTGATATAAAATCTTCTGGATAATTTGCTTCATTTTGTTTGTTAGTTTTTAATGAGGATTTTTGCAACTATGTTCGTCAGCTAGATTGCCCTATAGTTCTGTTTTGTTTGGGTCTTTCTCTGTTTTTGCTATCAGAGTAATACTTGCCTCAAACAATGAGTTTGGAAGGATTGTTTCCCTTTCAGTTTTACTGAAGACCTTGAGAAGAGTTGACATTGAACAGCAAATTTCTTTTAGAATTCAGCTGTGAATCCATCAGGATCTGAGCTTTTCCTTGCTGGCTTTTTTTTCATTGTATTTTCAAGGAACTGGGGAACTGGGGAGCTATCTCAGGAGAATAAGTGCAAGGACTTGAGCTCAATCCTTGTTCCTCCCCACAAAAAAAAAAAAAAATTACATTTTCAATTTCAATCATCGATATTTGTTTATTCTGAATTTTTATATCCTCTTGATTCAACCTTGGTAGCTCATATATATCAAAGAATCGTCCATTTCTTTCTTTCTTATTTATTTATTTATTTTTTTTTTGTATTATGGCCAGGCCAGCCTTCCCTGGGGGTGTGGCTGGTGCAGCATGTGGTGCTGGGGATCGAACTGCAGTTCCTGAGGTTGCCTAAGTTTTCCTAAGCAGGCGCTTTAGAACGCTGAACCATCTTTTCTCCTCTCTCTCTCTCTCTCTCTCTCTCTCTCTCTCTCTCTCTCTCTCTTGTCTTTTTGAGACAGAGTCTCGCTGTGCAGTTCAGGCTGGCCTTGAGCTCACTTCTGTAGCCCAGGCTGGTCTCGAACTCACACTGATCCTTCTGCCTCAGCCTCCCAAGTGCTGAGATTACAAGAGTGCCCTAGCACGCCTAGGTAAATGCTGAACCATCTTGCTGGCTCCAATCTGTTCATTTCTTCTGAATTTTCCTTCCTGTGGGAGTAAAGATTTTGGAAATAGTCCATTTCTTCACAAGTTTTGTTTATTTCTGTTACTTCTTTACTGATTTTTGCTTAATATATCTTTGGTCTTTGTCTCAAAGGGGTTTTAAAGTTCCCTAGTACCATTTCATTTATACTCATTTGATTTTTTATGTCTGCTTAAATTTGTCTTGTATAGTTAGGTGCTAATACATTGGGTGAATACATGCTTATAATTGCTATAATTCCCTCTTGTAGTTTTCCACTAACAAGCATACAGCGAACACTGTCTCTTTCATTCTCTCTGGTTTGAAATTAACCTTGTCAGCCACTATAACAGTTACCTCTGCTTTTTACTGGATTCCTGTCACATGGAGTATTGTTTTCTATCCTTTAACTTTCAGTTTAGCAATTTCTTATTGAATCAAATGTATTTCTCATATGAAGCAGATTGTTTGATTTTATTTATTGATCCATTCTGCCAGTCTACTTTTTTTTTTTTTTTTCTTTGTCTTTTTGAGACAGGGTCTCGCTATGCAGTTCAGGCTGGCCTTGAGCTCACTTTTGTAGCCCAGGCTGGTCTCAGATTCGCACCAATCCTCCTGCCTCAGCCTCCTGAGTGCTGGGATTACAGGTGTGCACCACCATGCCCGGCCAGTCTACTTCTTTTAATTAGTGAATTGAAGCCATTTACATTGCTGGTTGTAAGTGATATGTGCTGGCTTACCTTGTCATGCTATTTTCCTATGGTAGAATCCTTACTTTTTCCTTTCATGTGATTCCTTTTGTGTGTGACCCAAACAAAAACAGAACTATAGGCCAGTCTCCCTGATGAACGTAGTTTGAAAGAAAGACATGGACAGATTCTTCTCTGTTGCTGTATTAAAGTTGTGGGCATTTTTGTCTCCTATAAGTGCTTGTTCTAGAATTGTTTTGTTGGTCATGAATTTCTTTAGCTGTTGTTTGCTATGGAAATATCTCATGTTTTCATTAATAAATAATTTTTCAGGTTATATCAATATGGGTTAAAAGTTGTTTTCTTTTAGGACCTCACATATCTTACTCTGGGCTCTTCTTGATTTGATGGTTTGTGTTGAGAAATCTGCTATGATTCTTCTGACAAACTTTTCCTTATAGGTGATCTGTGCCTTTGCTTTAACTGCTTTTAATATTTTGTTCTTTTTTTAGTTTCTGGGATCTTAATTATTATGTGTGTGGGTGTAGATTTATTATGTTTATGGCTAACAAGTGTTCTCTACATACTTATCTATATGCCAGATCCTTTTCCCATGCTTGAGAAATTTTCTGCCACTGCTTCTGAAAATCTCTGTCATTTGTGTCAACTTCAGCTATTTCGTTGATACTTATTAGTCTTATTTTATTTATTTATTTGCAGTTTTGCCTTATTTCCTGTTATCTTTTTATTTGTTTATTTTTTTTTAAATTTTTTATTTTATTTATTTATTTATTTCTTGTTTCAGAACCTTTGTTTGTTTATTCACTCATTTTTATGGCCGGCTCAGCCCACCCCAAGTGCAGGGCTGGAGCAGCATGTGGTACCGGGGATCGAACCGCCGTCCCTGAAGCTGCCCAAGCTTTCTCAAGCAGGCGCTTTAGACCACTGAGCCATCCCGCCGGCCCTGTTATCTTTTTAGAGATCTTTCCTTTCATGTTCACTGGCTGCAATGCTATCTTCAAGATCTAAAATTCTGTCTTCAGCTTCATTTAAGCAGTTTTGCTGGCTTTCAACAGAATTATTAATATCACTGATATCTGTCTGAATCTGTTTCATGTATTCTCGTTCTTTCATGTTTCACTCTTCACTGTTTGCATTATTTTCCTGTTCTCCTATATTTTTAATTTATGTCCTCCTTTGATGTGTTGGGCAATTCTTTCATGATTGTTGTCATTCCTTTTTATACTTGAGAAACTATTTCTGATCAGATTTCTTCCATAGCCTAATAGAGTTGTTTCTTTACTTCAGATTGTATCATTTCCAAAATTTCAGATGTGTGACTTCCAAGTTCTTCTATGACTTTGTCTCCTGGACTTATTTTGGGTGGCCTGGAAGTTGACATTGCCCTCCATTCCTTCCTTTTGGTATTTTTGAAGCCCAATGTTCACTCTGACTCTGCAGCAATGACCAGGAAGCGAGATGCAGGTGAGCGGGGCTCCCATGTGAGTGGGAGGGAGGGGAAGGTTCACTGAAGCTCCTGTTCTAAGGGGTTCAGAGTGGTTTCCACCTTGGTGAGGGGGTACAAACTGCAGTTCAAGAAGTCTCCAATGATGATGAGGGAAAAGCTCTGCAGTCCTTTCTTGATGGTGAGTGGGGGGAATGTGGAGCTCACCAAGGCTCATGCTAGGGCAGAAACACAGTGACGTGATGGTGGATGGTGTGAGCGTCGGTCACAGCTCAGCTGCCCTCTAGTGATGGTGGTGGGAAGTGGTGAGACCAGCCTTACCAGGTCCCTGCAGCTGTCCTCTGTGTGCCTAACATGTTTGGGTGGAGGAAGAAGTTAAACATTTTTAAATGAAAGCCATTCTCCATTATACTTCAATCATATGCACTTTTAACTCAATAATAAAAATGGTCATTTTCTAGTTTGAGTCAAATAGATCAATTTTCTTATTTAAAGTTGCTCAACATTCTCTCATTGTTTGTATGAGAAAGTTTCATTTAAAAATCACAAGCAAAATGACAGAGTACAGAATTTTTTCATACTTATAAACTATGCAATGATAATGTTTATACTTACCTCCATTTGTGTTCATCTATATATTTTGCTAATTAACACCTATTTTATGAGTCTATTTTTGAGTAAATTTCCAGAAGGCAAAATATAAAATTGAATTGTATTTCACATTTTTCTAGATAGTGTCTCATTTTTCAACATAATAACACTTGCTTTTGAAATATTATAATGTGTTTGCAGCAGTTATTTTCTAAGCAAAATGTAATGTGAAAAATAAGAACTGGAAGTATAGCTATGTAGATATTGAATGTGCCAAATAGTTCACTTAGTGAAATTCATTAGATTAAAACATCTTGGCACTAATAAAGTTTTTAGATATATACTCAAATCCTCTCACTTTGTCTCTTGCTCTCCATATATTTAAATATATATATATATATATATATGTATATATATATATATATATATATATATTCTGTAGGTGTGCATATAAAGTATAAGACAAAGTATAATGTTTTGTTAGTGAACATTGTTGAATCTATTAAAATAGATAATGACCACACATCCTTTAAATAATTGTGAGTAATAATAATATTATGAAAATTTAATATATTGACTGAGAATACTTAATAAGTAATCCTAAATTCTGAAAGTTCTCAGTCAATATTACCATAATAAAATACATCTATTTTGTTGTTCATTTGCTCAAACATGTATGAAATATATCAGGTACGAGAACTACCACTATATTTATCTTAATGAAATGTGCATTATAGTGAAAGAAGCATTTGAGAAAATAATTAGGTTATAAAAAATTTATAAAACTAGAGATTTGGGAAATAAAATTTACCAATGATTAATTTTGACATATTAAATAATGTAGAAGCATTGATTTTCAACATCTCAGTCATATAAACTTATACACATAGGCACACACACAGAGACTTGTTCTCTGACATAAATTTTATAATCATCTGTAGAAGTTTTCTGACTTTATTTTTAAGTCTTTCTAAGCTTATTATTCATTGTATTACTTTCGAGATCTTTCCATTTTACTGAGATTAGTCTCCATATGCTTTTATTGTACAAGGATGCATGCCCTTTGATGCAAACATCTTTCATGAAGACCCCGTTATTCGGTCAGAACTAAAATAGTGCTAAAGATTGCATTTAGGTGTCCTGGCAAAGTCTCTTCTGTTGAGGAGATGATTGTTCATGGGATGGCACACTTGTCAGTGCATTCAGTGTCTCAGGTTGTGAAGAGGAGTATCGCTGTGAGTTACAGAGGGTGTGACCTGAAAAGGCATATTCTTGGCCCTGGCAACTCCCTTCACTCTGCTTCCTTGCTGCTATGTGCTAAGTGTAGCTGTCTCTGCCTTCCTTCACACACCAAGCCATCCTGCTTCTACCATGGAGCCAATTCACCAGGGATTAAAAGTATGGGCCAAAATAAGTGTCTCATCCTTGGGTATTTTGTCCCAGCAATGGAAACGTGAGTGGTACAGTTAACCTTTGTCATAAATGAAGTCTTCTTAAACCTGTGCTCCTTGGCTCTCATTAGAGTCTGGAATTTTATTTTGTGTAGAAACAAGTCAAGTCTCCTTTATGTTCAAAATTTTGAAAGTATAAATTTTAACTACTTATTTTTTAAGTATCTTAATGTTTAGTGTGTAATTATGCTATAATTTTAAAATAACAATGTAATATATATAGTATTCCACAGATATTTATTGAAATTGAATTTGTAAAAACTGGCCGAACATGATTGGTCCATAGAAAATTATATTTATTAATTTTCTGTTTTGTACATTGTAGACATTGAAGCAAATAAAAATATTCCCATTTCTCATCATGTAATGTAAGCTTGTCTTACTTACTTTTTATTCATTGCTGGGATATATACATATAAAGAAGGACACAGGTGCCATCCTAGATTATTATCATCTTGATACCTTTATACTATTAGCTTCTGAAGCTAATAGCTCATTTTCAAAATAACATAGCTAAGTATTTTATATAGTTTCTGGTTTAGCTACATTAAGAGGTTTTATGACTTCTAATGAATCAAATAAGCAAGATAGAAATAATATATTTGAAAATATATTTCTAATTACTAATGAAATGCGGAATGCATTTTTACCTTTTATCTAATAAGATTATCTCTTTAGTATAGTTGATATATCAGTGTTGCTATTATCAAAGGAGATTTTTCCTTTGTTTGTTTGCTAACATTATTGGAAATTTACTTAAACATTTGCTTATGCAATCCTCAAAGGATATTCTGTGGAACAGCAATCCATTCTTTTGGGTGAAAAATGATGCATTTATGTTCTGGTAAAACAGTTACACAAATGGTCTGTGATTTTCATTTTAAAATAAGATTGTTCTTTTTCAAAAGGGAGAAATTAGATTCCATTTCAAATTATAATACTGCCTGATTAGAGTATAGTTGGTTAGTCATCTATACATAACTAGAGGTCTGTGCCAGATGAAGCAGTTCTAGATATAGGATTTATAAGACTGATAAAGGCGATTCAGTTGTTTGGGGTATGTTTTTCTGTGAGAATATCCAAAGATATAGTGCAAGAAGAAACAGAGTACTATGCCAAACATTTAAATCCCGGATGAAAACTACCAAATAAAACAATGTACTTTATTTGGTTCTTTGATATTCTGACGTTTCAGAGAAAATGAGAGAATTGCGAATAGTCTGAAATAAAGATGACACAGGAATTAAAAATTAAAAAGATTTGCATGAGCTTAAATTGAAATTGAAACCTTGCCTTAGCCACATATGTCTTACCTTTGAGCGTTTACCTCTATTTTTTCAATTCTAAAATCTGGGTTTCAAATTTTTTCAACAAGCTGTTGAAGAAAATACTTTCAGAATTATATGGCAGTGTCCTGGAAGTCATCTCGCTTTGTTCTCAGTGCTCCAAGGGAAAAATGCAGTTGCAAATGAATGAACATTTCATTTATTAGATGTTTGATATGATAACAATTAATTCATAAAATTTCAACATTGATGATATCAAGCATTTTTGAAGCACATATACATATTGCTACGGAAATGAGTGGTTTTTTTTTTAAATGAATATTTTAAATTGCACTGGAAGGCAAAATAAAGTGGTTTCAAATACTGTAAAATGTTTTTACAAATGTCACTCATTTATGTACTAGAATGACATATTAATATTTTTAAAACTGGCTTATTTATTTCAAAGTATACAACTTTTTTGTATATTTAATAAGTTCTATATTTGATTTTTTAATGTCATTAATTTTAATGATAAAGGAGTAATAATAATACAGTTTCAAAACAGGTTAGTAGAATAGTAAGAATAATTAATACAATACATAATATTTTGTTTTATTTGTTTTTTTTGGTTTTTTTTGGTAGAACCAGGGATTGAACTCAGGACCTTGCGCTTGCCAGGCAGGCACTTGTACTCCTGAGGTACCTCCCCGCCCCCTATATTTGATTTTTCTGATAGAGAAAATTTCAGTATGTGTTCATATCTCATTCAATATCTTCATGTCTTTTTAAATATACTGGTTACTATAATTAAGCAAATCAGGATGTACCGTAGATGCAAACATTCTAAACCAAGAAATCTTTTGGCTAAATTATTTGGCTAAAAGATCAAATTATTTGTCTGTACATCCAGATAGGATTTTCAGACCAATTATGCATTTTGTTTGCTTGTTTGTTCATTTACATGTTAATTTATAAACAAATTTGGGATCTACCACATTATCCCATTTATAATAAAAATTCCTCATGCTGAAATTCAGTGTACTTACAAAGACTTTTACCTATCTGAATATGAAGAACTATGAAGCTTTAATTGTGGACAATCTTTGCTTAATACTATGCTAAAGAACAATTTTTAAGTATACAGAGAAACTTAGATGAAAGGCACATTATATATTCAAACTATTTTCAGATAATATCATGTGAAAGACATGAGAACTACTTAGTGAGTGAAGACTATAGTTATTTTCTCACATACTTTCAGGACACTGTTTACATCTACACAGCTCTGCAATGGATGATTTCATTTCTCTGTTCAGTGTGAAGTAATTATGTTGCAGTCACACTCCTGTGAGATATTTCCCACTGCTCCTAAGACAAGAGAACTAAAACCACATCACCACAAGCAGGAAGAAAAGGTAAACAGTTAATAAAATTGTGGCCAGTATAAGTAGAATAAAAAGAGAAAGTATCTTAGCAGTTCTGCAGCACCTGTGTTTCTTCAGAATCTATCTTTTGAGCTAGTACTGCTAGCTCAGCAAATTTCTACGTTGCAATTAAGAAATAATGTTAATACACTTTATTTTTTCCTATTTGTTTATTATGTTTTCAAGAGTAAAATAGCAGAAAAAGCAGAAAAAAAGCAGTGAAAATGATACATACAGTACAGAATTTCAAGACAAGAAAAATTTAACAATGGTTGCATTACATACTTTCATCATCAAATCAGTATAGATCAACAGACATAGGTATGTAAGACTGATCAAAAAATTAAACACTAGCATTTGCAATAAACATTATTTTTTTAGCTCTTCCAATTGCACTTTGAATTTAAGTCACTGTTCTAAAAAAATAATTATAAGGGTTGAGACTGCAGAAAACGCAAGGTCCTGAGATTGATTCCTGGTGCCACCCCAAATTTTTTATTAATTTATTTCTTCTTTTGGGTCCTTAAACTAGGGAGACTATACGATATTTGCATATGTAGGTCTGGTTTATTTCACTAATGAGTATACGTTCAAGGTACACTTTATAAAAGATTAACAGAAACTCAAAATGCAGGTTGCAAGAAAAACAGTACTTAGAAAAGTTGTGTAAACCTATAGTTTTGCATATAAAGTGGAAAAATGTAATAAACTCAGGAAATCATCTTTAATCTATGACAAAGACAAGAATTTTACAGCTGTAGTAATGATGCCAATCCCACAGAATGACTGCTGGCAAGGAAAGGGAAGAGTAGAAGAGATTCCTATAATACAATGGAAGAATATTAAATTTCGATTAAAATTGTATTAACTCAAGCAAATAACAACTCAGGCTTGAAAAATGAGTATTGCACTTTCAGTGTTTCTAATAATTTTGTCATCTAGCAGCAGGCAGCGCCATGTTAGCAGTACACATGTCTGACACTACAATGCTTACTACCTTTATGTCCTAAAATATGAAAACTAGAATGTAAGGCCAGCAGTGCAGTTTTGCATAAAACGTATTTATATGTTTTTGAAGAACCCATAAGAAATTGAAATGACCAAGGGCTTGGTGAATTCAAATATACATTTGTGCATAGCTGAATAGTATAATTTTGAAGACCAACAAATCCATAAAAAAATAAAGTCTGTGGTTTAGAATTCTTCTCCATAAGGATAATTTTATTTAATAAACTTCCCTGCTTTCATTCATGTATTAACATTCTAAATTTTAAGTATTTAAGTTTTAGACACTGGGGTGATCTTTCAGTAAAACTTAGATTTTGCCAATGTCAATCTGCCAGCCAGGGGAGATTAACAAAGCTTCAGCAACTTGAACAGTTTCACAAATTATTAAGCATTTGACACAAAATATTTATTTTCGCCAGCATCTCAGATATGCACAAAGCTCCTAGTCTTCTAGTTTAGCATTTGGCACACCTAAAACACATTGCTTGCAGATGAGAACTGGGTCTGTGCAGCTAGCAGAGGAACTGAGCTAAGGCCATTCGCATTCAGGTTCTGGTGTCAGATGTGCCTGCCAAAGAGGATCTGAGCTTCACAGACCATGCTTTGAACAGACCCAGTTAAGTTAGTAACGATGCTGATTTATAAAGAGAAGTTTGCTGAGCTGTACTCTATCAGCTTTTTATAAGAAATATATTTTTTTTCTTTTGAAGAGCGAAAATAAAAATAAAATAAAAAGAATGAAAATAAAAATAAAATAAAAGGACAAAAATCAGAAACGAAGGTAGAAATAAGGTAGAAATGAAGGTAGAAATCTGTTGTTCAGATTAATAGATATAGTTATGTGTGATTGTACATGTGATTGAATGTTACTGCTCGCTTTCAAATAATGTTAAATTTTCAAAATAATAACGCAGATATTCACAAACATTTCAATATAAAAGATAAAGACAGGAAAACAAGACTTGGGAGGATTTCAGCTTGCTCATGCAACTGTAACCTGATAAGCAATGACTAAGTTTTATTCCACTGCTCCCTGAAAGACCTGTAGAGATGTGTATCGTGTATTATAGGAAAGCCCAACATAAGGATAGAGCTGAGGCAAATCTAATGAGAGCCACTAGAGTTACAGGTGAAATAAAGAATATATTTTTCTTTTTTGAGACAGGGTCTCGCTATGCAGTTTAGGCTGGCCTTGAGCTCACTTTGTAGCTCACGCTGGTCTCAAACTCGCACTGATCCTCCTGCCTCAGCTTCCCAAGTGCTGAAACTACAGTCATGTACCACCACACCCAACTATTTTGTTCTTAAAATAATAAAAAAAATAAAATTTATAACTTGAATAAATCTATGAAAATGGAGTTTTAACATGATCTATTCAGACCAACATAGTTGAGTGTGGTCAAAGTAAATGTTTTCAACATTGATGGGGGAGTTTTCATGCCACAGTGTAGAAAACATTCTAAAGATTTCCATCTGACCTGTTGTATTTTAAAGAATAGTATGATATGGAAAACAGTTTTTCATTGAACTGAACAGACATATTTCTTGTGAACTCAAATAAACTTTAAAAAAATCTGAGAAGTGTGTATGTGTGTCTGTGTGTGTCTGTGAGTGCACTGTGTGCCCCCTATATTATGGAATATATCGTTTAACTATTCTGAATAGAATCTTGTTTCATATGAAATACGTACTTTTATTTTTATTTTTTTTTAATTTCGGAACACTAACGATAGTTTAAGGGTAATATTTAGGTCTTTCACTACCACTAAAATACTATCTCCTTTTTCCCAAATACAAATATATAAATTTAAAAGGCCTGTGAGATAACTTAATGGACTAAGCACTTGCTTAGGCTAAGCTCAGGGACCAGGGTTCATCCCCTGGAACCACTGCTGCACTGGTCCCATCCTCCAGGAATTCTGAGCTAGCAGTGTTATCTGGGGGGTAGTGGTGCATGCTTGTAATTCCAGCTCTAGGGAAGCTGAAAATGGGAGGATAACTATGAGTCTGAGTTGTGAAATGAGACCCTACATAAAAAAGAATCATTTAAATCTCCAGAGTTTTTAAATGACTGTAAATATACCTAGAAGTGAACTAGATGGATCAAATGGAATTTCTGCTGTTAGTTTTTTGAAGAATATTGGTACTGATTTACATAACGATTGTACTAGTTTATATTCTCATCAATGGTGTAGAAAAGTTCCATTTTCCCCATTGCTATTTAAATTTTTGATGACAAATTTTCTTTTTGTTCTTTTAGTTTATATTTCCTAAGGTTGGGGATATTAAACATCTATTCAAGCCGGACGTGGTGGCGCACGCCTGTAATCCCAGCACTCGGGAGGCTGAGGCAGGAGGATCGGTGCGAGTTCGAGACCAGCCTGGGCTACGAAAGTGAGCTCAAGGCCAGCCTGAACTGCATAGCGAGACCCTGTCTCAAAACGACAAAAACAAAACAAAACAAAACAAAAACAAAAACAAAAAAAAACAAAACAAAAACATTTATTCATGTATTTATTAGCCATCACGCTACTTCTTACAATTTTCTATTAATTTCTCTTCTCGTAACCATTTTTTGATTTGTTCTTCTTTGAGGGGGGTCTACTTTTTTAGTTCTTTTTATATTACAGATATTAATCTTCTGTCTAAGGTATAGCTGATAATATTGTTTTATCCTATATATTGTCTGTTCGTGCTCAGTTACCTCTTCTGCTATGCAGAATCTTTTAAATTTGGTTTGCCCAGACTTGCTGACTCCTGTTGCTATTTCTTGTGCAACCAGAGTTCTGTTCAGCAAGTTCTTGCCTACAACCACATGCTCATGAATTTTTCCCATGTTGTCTTCTGAGAGGTTAAATATTTATGCTTTAATATTTGAATCTTTGACCTCTTTTGAACTTAGTCCAGTATAATGATAGGGCAGTAAAATCATTTTTTTCATCTATCTATCTATCTATCTATCTATCTATCTATCTATCTATCTTATTTATTTATTATTTAGATAGTCAGTTTTCACAGGACCATTTCTTAAGAGACTATCTTTGCTCTAACATATTATTATAGCCCTTTGCTGAAAGAGTGAATGTCTAGATGTGCATGGGATTGATTGCGCACTTTCTGTTCTCTTCTATAGATGCACTTTTCTGATTTTCTGATGTTAAACTGTTATTTTATTGCTGTATTTTGAGGTAGGTGATATAAACTGATTTCTGGTGTTGTGATACTTCCTGCTTTCTTCTTGTTTCCCAGGACTGTTTTTATTATTTTGGTTCCCTTCTGGTTCTAAGTGAACTGTAGGAATGTTCTCTCTCTGTCTTTAAGGAATGCTATTGGTATTTGATTGGTATTGCCATAACTGTGCTCATCAGCTTTGAAACTATGGCCGAATTCACAATACTGGTTCTGCTTCCCCAGGAACATAGGTATTTTCCGTATTTTCATGTCAGCTTTCATTTTCTTTTTCATACTGTTGTAGTATATGCTGCAGAATTCTTTTACTTCCTCACCTAGGTTAATTCCTAAGTGTTTAATTTTCCATGATAATATTGTAGATTTTTTTCACTTTCTTGATTTCTTTCTTAATATGCTCATTACTGATATAAAGGAATGTCATAGATTTTCATGTGTTTATTGCTACACTACTAAACTTTATTAATACCAGAAGGCTTTTGGTGAAATTTGGGAGCATTCTTTATAGAGCTATGTCATCTATGAATAATGATAATTTGATATCTTTCTTCTCTATAATTGCCCCTTCTATTTCTTTCTTTCTTTCTTTTTTTTTTTTTTTTTTTTTTTTTTTTTTTTTTTTTTTTTTTTTTTTTTTTTTTTTTGTTGTCTTTTCTTGAGACAGGGTCTCGCTATGCAGTTCTGACTGGCCTTGAGCTCACTTTTGTAGCCCAGCCTGGTCTGGAACTCGCACCAAACCTCCTGCCTCAGCCTCCTGAGTGCTGGGATTATAGGTGTGCGCCACCACGCCGGGCTACCCCCTTCTATTTCTTTCTCTTGTCTTATTGCCCTGGTTACTGTTCTGAACAGAAGTGCTGATAGTGGACATCCTTGCCTTATTCTTGTTTCTCACTAGTTAACATCATAACTGTTAGGGCGGGTCAGATAAGATAGCTCAGCAGACCTTAGGCAAGCACAAGGGCTGGGGTTCAATCACCAGCATGCAGTGATGGCCTCACCCCTGGGGCACACTCAGATGGTGACTGCATGGTGGCGCATGCCTGTAATCCCAGTGCTTGGGAAGCTGAAAACAAGAGGGTTGCCATGACTCCAATGTGTGTAGTGAGACCCTGTATGCTTGTACTGTGGTTGCTTGGGCAACTTTCACTTTTGATTACTTTTGTGTACCTTTTATCATCATTTTCTTCCTTTCTTTATAACTCAGTTTGTTAGGCTCCCTCCTGACTCAAAGGATCCTCTGTCTGTGTACCCCAGGCTGTGGCACCTGTGCCAGGTAAGCTGTACACTTGCTCATGCTAGTAGATTAGAAAAGCAAGCAAACCTCTGGGTACAGTGCTGACATAAGCAGCTGGGCAGAGGCAAGAGCAGGTCAGGCAGACCACTAGACCTAATGCAGGGTTTTGAGTCCCAGGCACTTCTGGAAGTTGCACAATTCTGTTCTGACTTTCACAAGGGCAGTCAGGGTTCCTGTTGCTCTCACGGCCTCAATGCAAACTTTGCAGAATCTATGTCCATCCTGCACCTTCTAGGTCACTGTCTCCCACAGATTCTGGTAAGTTGTATCTCCATTTTCATTTTATTTTAATATTATTTAATTTCTTCTTTAATTTCATCTGTGCCCCATTGATCTTTGAAGAGGTTGCTATTTCATTTCCATGTTTATGGAAATTTTGAAATTTCTTTTTTAAATAATTTCCAGTTTCATTGCAATATGAACAGATAATATGTACAGAATAGTTTCAATTCCTTTGTTTTTACTTAAGCATGTTCTATGTACTAGTTTATTTATTTGGAGAAAGTCTCACGTATGCTTGAGAATGTATTCTGATGATTTCAGCTTGAACACTCTGGAAAGGTCTAATAAATCCATTTATTCACAAGTTTGATTTAGTTCTGTAACTTCTCATCTGGAATTTTGCTAGTTGTCTTATCTTTTCTAGACAACTGTGTGTTAAAAATCTCCATTATAATTGTATTATTGCTCATTTGATTTTTTGTGTCTGTTACAATTTCTTTTATACAGTTGGGTTCTCCTTCACTGAGTGCATGTATATTTATGACTGTAACCTCTTCCTCTTGCAGTTTTCTCCTAACAAGTAGGTAGTGACCTTCTTTACCTCTTTTGATTATGCTTGCTTTCAAATTCACATTGTCAACAACCAGAAGAGCTACCTCTACATTTTTGAGGGGGTTCCTGTCACGTGGAGTATTGTTTTCTTTTTCTTTGGATTTTGTTGGGAGGTAATGAGGATCAAATTCATGGCCTTAACACTTGCCAGGCAGGTGCTTATGCTGTTGAGCTATCTCCCTGGAGCAGACTATTGTTTTTGTAAATGTATATAATATATATAATATTTATTAGCATGAAAATATTCTCATAGTATATATATACATTATATATTAAAAATAAGCTCTTCTTGACTTGAGATTTGTTGAGAAATCTGCCATTATTCTGAGCGTCTTTCTATTATAGGCAATCTTTTTTCTTCTAACTGTTCTTAATATTTTGTTCTTTTGCGAAATTCCTGGGATTTTTACTATTATGTGTCTAGATGTATATCTATCTTATTTATAGCTAATTTGAGCTCTATATTGCTCATTATTATAATATAATATATAATTATATATATTATCATTACGTGTAAAGATCCTCCTGTTTTTAGCCTGTCCAGTGCTGGGATTACAGGTGTGAGCCGTGAGCCCCCATGCCTGGACTCAGTGGCCAGCTCAGGGCCCCCTGAGAGTAGGGCTGGCATGGCATGTGGGACTGGGGATTGAACCCTGGTCATTGCACTTACCAAAGCAGTTTAGTCTGTTGAGCTATCTTGTCAGCCCCCAGAATAGTGAAATGGTACATATGTAGCCGGGTGTGGTAGCTCCCGCCTGTAATCCCAGCACTTGGGAGGCTGAGACAGGAGGATCGGTTTGAGTTCAAGACCAGCCTAGGCTACAAAAGTGAGCTCTAGGCCAGCCTGAACTACATAGTGAGACCCTCTCAAAAATACAAAAAAAAAAAAAAAAAAAAAAAAAAAAAAAAAAAAAAAAAAAAAAAAAAAAAAAAAAAAAAAAAAAAAAAAAAAAAAAGGTAGATATGTGATGTCTGACAGACAAATAAAAGATATCATTAAATTTTTTTTTAAATGTTACAGTAAAAGACATATTCCCATTGGTTCTGGTCAAAGCCCTCACTCGCACTTCCTGTACACACTCTCATTGCTCTCACCACTTCCTGAAGAAGTCATCCCATGCCTTCAGCTGCACTACTGTGGCTGCCATCATATCCTAACTCAATCCTAATCCATATCCTAATTCAAAAGCTTTGCTTTCTTAATAATTTTGCCTATGGTGAAGAGCCAAAGGTCACATGACACCAGTTCTGGTGAACGAGGTCGAACACAGTACAATGTATTTGAGAGCTGCCTTTCCACCAAACTGTACTCAGCAGCAACACTCATTATATTTTTTAAAATCACCCCTAAAACGACACACTTCAAAAACGACTCCCAGAACTGTTTGAGGGAGCAGCAATAGCAATGTGATGACATGCTGAAGGTTTGAGCTAGAGCTGTGAAGGCAGTTAGCGATGAAGGATCTTCCACTGTAGCCATTTTGTTAAATATAAATATTTGTCATATTTTTATCATACTACAAAGATATGGCAGGATCAGTTTAAGGCATGACTCAAGTGCTGTTACTTATAAGTATATAAATTATTTTCTATTTTCATTGAATAATATTGCTATAAATATGAGAGCTATAAACAAGAAATTGTACCTTACGCTTAATCTATACAGAAATACAAATGTTGACTTAAGTATTGGCTTAAGGACTAGAGGTGAAAATACTACTTTAGTGAATATGTCCATGCTGCTCACGACTTTTATCTTACCACCCTACAATTTCTCATCTGCAAAACAGTCACTGTTGTCATCACTTCTAATCTTGTATAATGCTGAACGCTATCAGTTACATTTTTGTCTACCTAAGCAGTGTACTTATGATAGTTCGACATCACAAACAGCATTTCACTTGCCGGGAGCCATGTGATGCCCACCGCCACTTGGCTGTCATTTCTAACATATTTTCTGGTTCATATTCAATTCTACTCACTGATTGCTTAGTCTTTCTGCATACACACATGCATTTTATACTAAGTATCAATATTTTCATTTATATAAGTTGTTAATGTCTGTGGCTTGCCCTTGCATATTAACTTCCATGATTTTTTTTTTTAAATCAGTCTTCTTTTTTGTTTTCAGGCTGCTTTTAATTTGGTTACCCTGCTTACGTGATGTTAAATTTGTTCATCTTTACTTTTCGGTTTGAGCATTCATAGTCAATAGATTTTTCTAGTTTAAGAGCTCAAAAAATATTATATATGAATTGCTAAACAGAATTTAAATATTATGTATTACAAACATATACCAATGAAACTAATGAAAATAGAATAGCAAACAGTATAATATAAAGAATGTATTAGTAAATAATGAAATAGAGAAAATGTAAATAGTTTTTAACTTTGAATAAAATATCCCCACCATCTAAAGTACAAGATTTGTCTTCTCTTAAGTCTTAGTGTTTCAGGCTTTTAGAAAAACTAATATACGTGCCAGAAAGGCATGTGAAGATACTTATTGCAAGACTGTTATTGAACAAAGAGGCAAACAATATAAATTTTGATTAATAAGAAAGTAGACATATAGGTAAATTTGGTACAGGGCCAGGGAGATAACTCAATAGAATAAGTGCTTGATCCCTGTTACCGCAAATAGATAAATACATAAATAAGTAAATTTGGTACAATGCTAGAGTTAGTTACTTATTATGCTATAGCTACAGTACATTAGAACCACATGTGCTTAGAAGTGTCAATCTCAAAAACAATACAATATGTAAAAAGATGCAAACATATGTCATTCCCATAAAATTTTAAAGCACTCAATCTGTAATTCTTATTACACACAAATAAAATGATAATGTTAAGCCCATCTTAAATAACGGATTGCTTATTTTTAGAAATGACATGAAAATATGATTGCAAAAGGTGCATCGAGTGCCTGATGTCCCTCAGTTATAGATGGACCTGCGTCATGTCTCTGTCCCTCCCGTTTGGTTAGCAAAAGTATTTCCAAACTCTTTCAAGGCAAATTTTATCATGAATACCTTTATTTTTTTTTAATATCAGATTTTCAGTGGCATGGGGTGTCACCTCAGCTAGACATCACCTGTTGCAGCATTATTTACTGCTGAGCATGTTCTGCAACCTTTAAGTCAGTTCATCAATTCTGTGCTGTGATACAGTGTATTGAAAAGACAAAGTTGTATAAAATACGGTGTGAGTTTCTTCCCCAAATAATGAAGAAAAGCACGGCAATTTTCAGACTAATAATTGTAGTGCTAGTATAGGCAGCATTAGTTCTGCTAGAAAACTGAAAAAGCCAGGACGATTGACAAAGATTTAGCCTTTCTGAGATTATTATTTTCAAAATAGAGGACAATTTTCTGTATGTATTCTGTCTGCTGTGTGATTCTTGTCGTGGTTAAAACATCAGAACTACATAGAAATATTTGTATCTCTGTGACTTTTGGAATTCATTTTAAAGTTTTTGTTTCATATCATGTTCTGTGATTTCCACATCATATCAAATATTTTTGCCAAGAAAGCAAATAAATAAATAAATAAATAAACGGCATCTATTTTGAATTAAAAATCTTGTGGCCTTTTTATGCATTTAGTACAGGGTCTACATGGTCTCACTACACAGATAGGACTTGTAGTGATCCTCCTGTTTTCAGCCTCTCAAACGCTGGGATTATAGGTGAGCACCAACATGCCCAGTCTCATTCGCCCTCCCAGCGTGCCCTGGAGGAAGGGTCAGCATTGCATGCCAGGGGTGAAATCCCAGTCCCTGTGCCTGCCTGCCTATGCAGGTACTGTAGTCAAATCTTGAGGTCTTGTTGCGCTAGATTTCCTCATAGATAAGTTTTTTCAGGACCAAGAGAGGCCACTTAATTCAGATCAGTTATACCTGCATGAGGTTAACTTGTAAGAGGGAAAAATAGGTGAACTCCAAATAATTTATACATATCTTACAAGTTAAATGTGAGGAATATGCCTGTGGACATCCAGAATAAAATGCATAATATTTTCTAAAATTTTGCTCTAATATTATAGTTTTTAAGAAGCTTTTAATAATTTTTCTTTCTTGTACTAGTCACTATTCTAAATTCCCCCCTTTTTTCTTCTGCTCTGCTGATAATAGTCATGTTTCATTAAGTGCATACTTAAAAAAAAACCCTTAGCTGCCTTCATCTATTAGTGAGAAGCCTGTTTCTTTTCCCTGGGCAGGGCAACACCTGCTGAACCAGTTCCAGGAGCATGAGAACCGTGTTCATAGGTGACCGGCCAGTGTGCTTACAGGAATTAACAACCATCTTACCTTATGTGACTGCAACTGGGAAGCATGGCATAGTCTTTTCTTACTCTTTCCCTGTTACAGGTAACTACATTTCACTTTAGTGAATTTAAAGTCACCTTTCTTTCTTTATCTATGTGTTCTCTTTCCATTCCTATGCCTTCTGCCTTAAGGCAGGTTTTCCTGTCCATTTCTGTGGGCTTTTCCAATAAATTATATTCACCTTTAACTCAGATCTGCCCCCCCCACTACAACATCTGTTCTCCATACAATTCATAAGATTGGCTTCCACCACTTAAAAATCACTCTCTTCGTTATGGTTTATATCTTGATGTTACCATAAGCCCTTACGAGCTCATAGATGAAATTTGGAGAAGCTACTGGATTGTGCAGACATGACACTCATCAATGCATTAGTGCACTGGTGAGTTTATGACTAAATGTGGCTTGGGTTGGAAGAGAGAGGTCACGAGGTGTGGCCTGAAAGGGTCTGTTTCCCTCCATCACTCCTTGATCCTTCTGTATTGTTCCTATCACCATCCATGAAGGTATGTTTCCTCTGCAACTGCTCTATTGTGGAGCCAGCCAACTTGCTGAAACCCCTAAAACACTTTTATGTTGTGGGTGTTGGGTATGTTATCTCAGTGATGAGAAAATAACTAAGACAATTCCCTGTATTCTTAAAAAATGTTCAGTTAAAGTAACTTAGCATCATGATTGTTTTCATTAAACTACAATTATTTTTTAAATGTGTTTGGTTATTACAGGGTCTCACTACACAGCTCCTACTCATGGTGATTCTTCTGCTTTGAGCCTCCCCAGCACTGGGATAACAGATGTGTGCCACTACACCCAGACCCTGGCCAGCTCAGCCCACCCTGGGGGCAGGGCAGGTGAGGCACGTGGTGCAGGGGATCAAACCATGGCTCTTATGTAAGCTTGCCTAAGCAGGCACTTTAGTCTTCTGAGCTATTTTCCTGGCCTATGAATTATTTTATTTAAAATTTCAGTTCACATTAAGTTACTGGAAAGGTATTAAAATCCATCAAGGCAGACATATGTCAAATGGCAAACTTGATAATTCACATGAATTATCTTTTTCAGCTTTCGTTTTCTAACTTAAACTATTGAATATAATTCAAAAACTCAAACATTAACAAACTCAAACAGATAATTAAGAATTTATCTGTAGGTCTGCATATTAGTAAATTCTGTATTTTAACACCTTTTAATAACATTTATAATACAGGGGCAAGGGGGATAGCTCAGCTGTCTAAGTGCCTGCCTGGCAAGCTCAGGACATGGGTTCAATCTGGTTCAATCCATGCCATGCAGACACCGAGGCATCAAAATCAGGTGTAGTGGATCACATCTGTTCTCCTAGCACTGGGGAGGCTGAGACAGGAGGATTACTATAGTTTCAAGCTTTATAGTAAGACCCTGTCACAAACAAATAAATAAATGATTTAAAAATAGCATTTATATTACAGTTTGTCAGAAAAACAAAAAAAAATGACTTGATTATATAAATAATGTTAAGGATCAAAGCTATTTTTTCCAAATCAGACTTTAATCATGAAAACAAGTAGATATGGGTAGGATAAATTTTGAATCCTAGTATTGTCTACTTATCTTCTGAAAGCATATTATGAAAAAAATATCAGATATCCTAAAATTCTTGTTAAGACAATTGATGAGGTAACTGCATAAAGTTCCAGCAGGACTTTTAGCATTTAGCTTATTCTACTTTCAACAGGAGAAATTCTATTTTTTTCATAAATATGCAAAGTGAACATTTTTTACCTCAGCAGCAGCCGCTTATATCCAAATAAACATTTCTGAAGTATATGAATGTTTTCAAACTACTGACTGGTATAACTGGAAGAGACATAAAAATTTTCTTAGAACCTTGTATCTTTTTATATATTTTCTTGGGAGTAATTTGGTGATTAAGATATCATCAGTTATCCAATTTCCACTATGTTATCTGTCTCTCATGAAACTATACCTTTTGGTACAATCTTACTGGGCTTTATTGCGACAGTCAAACAGATCATGCAGCGTCAAGCTCTGGACAAATAATGAAATGAATAATCATCCTATGTATTATTAACAAATAAATTTTTTCTGTCTTGTCAGTTAACTGGTAGGCTTGTATTAACTTTGATTAATAATACTGTTTGAGTTTATTAAGAGGAAGCTACTGTGAATTACTTAGAGCCCTATTTAATTTGACTTAGAATGGATATACCTCATGTATAACCTCTGTCTCTTCTGTGTTTCTTTTTTTTTTTTTCTCTCATCTCTGTCCTCTCTCCTTTCCTCTCCCACTTTCCCTCCCTCTCCACTCTCTTTTTCCTATTTTCTCTTTTCACACAATCTTTCAAGAAAACCTTATTTAAATAGATTTTCTCCCTCTGAATTTTTCTCTATACTAATCATAAACAGCATCAATGCTTCGTTTCACTTAACTAACCACATGCTCATAGTTATGAATAACTGGTGAATATATGCTGAATTCCTACTTGTATTAAATGCCTCTAACTCAGGGACAAAAGGATAGTAGTCAATATATTTCCTCTCTGCCAAGGGAACTATATAGAGGATCTTAAAATCCGAACACCCAGTACTGTATAAATGAATACCATGTTGCGTAGACTTCCAATAAAAAATAAAAGTTCCAATGAGACATTCTCATGTCCTTGCACCCTCCATAGATAACAGGCAGGCAGCACGTATGTCATTACTGCTGACTGCATATGTACTCTTTGGGGATGTGATGAATTGTGATGCTTGAGGAAAGTTCTCAGGGAAATTAAAAGTATCTCCCATTCTTTTATGGAGAGAAATATAAAAAGACTCCCATAATAATCTGTCTGTACGAAAGGACAGCATATTTTTCTTTCATTTTATAATGCTGGGGTTGATCACTATGACTTTTATGATTTTTTTTGTGTGTGTGTGTGCTAGAAAACATTTTTTTATTTTACATTTCTAATTATTTATATTTTTAAAATAATTAATATGCAGATGAAGTTGAGACCATGTAATACATCTTCAAAGTCCCATCACTCAGTACAACTAGTGAGTTAATGCGAAATGAATAATGCACAGAATAAAGAGATGCACGGGACTTATTTTCAACCTAGCAGTGATGGATGGCTCATGAGCCTATGCATTTTCTCTGTCTCATATTGTCCTCTGGGGCAGAGCACATTACAAAACACATAGAAATCACAGCACAGTTAAGCAAAAGAGATCCAGACTGTTTTTTAAAATCTAAATCTCTACTCCAATCTCATGTATATCTCAAGGGCCCTTTTAGTATATATATATATATATATATATATATATATATATATATATATATATATGATTTAATTAGCCAAAATCAGAAAAGAACTTGTCTGTGGCATATCAGAATCAAAATTCCAGCAGTTCAAACAATGACAGCATCTTACAATTTCTTAGAGCAAAATAAGTCCTCTATGAAGAAAAACCATCAGAATAAGCAGAATTCTCAACACAAAACTGGAAGGCAAACAGGGAAGTGTTTTGAGCACTACAAAAAATAATTTCTAACCTAGGCCGACATATCCTGTGAAATTGTCTTTGAAGCATGAGAAATAAGACAATTTCAAGATAAAAACTACTTAGAGAAGTTTGTAACTACCAAACCAGCACTCCGAAATAATCACAAGGATAATATAGAAGGAAATAATGAAACTAACAATAACAAAAGATCTAGTGAAATGAATACAGTAGATAGGAGGAACAGCAAAACTTTCCTTTTCCAATGGGAATTAGCAGCAGGAAAGTAATACAATCACTTTTGTACTTCAGATACAACTATAAATATGAATGGCTCCCACTCACTAACCAAAGTCAGGAGTTAGCAAAGTGAATAAAGGAACAAACCTGAACAGTACATTCAATACAATAAACATACTTCACCCAAGAAGTAACTCTTACTGCATATATATATACACACACATTATATATATATATATATATATATATATATATACACATTATATATTATATATATACATTATATATATATATATATATATATATATATATATATATATGTGCTGCAGGGTGTTCAGGTGTACAAGGTCTTTCTATTAGATCACACTCACAGTGATCCACCTGTTTACAGCCTACCAAGAGCCGGAATTACAGGTGCATGCCACCATGCCTATTGCTGTCTCAGTGCACTCCCAGAGTGCACAGGCATAGCAGGTCCAGAGAATGATTACAACAAAAATTAATACATAGAAAATATTACATTCAGGGGCTGGGGAGATATCTCTGTGGCACGAGTGTCTTCCTAGCAAGTGCAAGGTTATAAGTTTGAACCCCCGTCCTTCAAGCAAAAAAAAAAAAAAAAAAAAAAAAAAAAAAAAAAAAAAAAAAAAAAAAAAAAAAAA
>PVJA010028441.1:0-27617 GCA_004027025.1 Myocastor coypus | reverse complement strand
AAAAAAAAAAAAAAAAAAAAAAAAAAAAAAAAAAAAAAAAAAAAAAAAAAAAGACTTCACGTGAAAGAATAGCACCAGGTGGGATTAATCTTAGAAGCAATTTGGCACAGAACTCAAAGATATCAGCAAAGTTAAAATCTGATCTCTTCCTATCTGAAGTTGGTTCTAACCACAGTCTTGGTCTCTGCAGACCAAAACATAGATAAAAGTTTCAGATATGAAACCTATCGAAAGGGACAAGGTCCATCCATCTCTCAGTATGATGCCAGATAGTTACTAAATAATAGGCTTGCTTCAGTTATCTTCCAACTTTTTGAATAATCACTGGTCCAGAGTAGCACCAGACCCAGCCCCAGTGCACCAGGGGTAATGCCTTCCAAGTGAGAACAATAACGGGTGCGTCTCAGAGAGCAAAGCCCAGCATTCCTGGTGGTAAAAGGGGGCAACTGTGATTAATGAGATAGGAGCAAACGTCTATAAGACGAGAGCAAATCTCCTATTTCAGTAGAGAAGAGGACAAAAGAATTTGTTTCTCCTGGGATGTCTGAGAGTTTCAAAGAGGAAATATATTTTTCTCAGTAGGTCTGAAATAATAGAGTAAATAGAAAAAAAAAGCGTGAAGTTCTGTAAAATAGCGACAGTGTCACATGCCAATAAA
Source organism: Myocastor coypus (assembly GCA_004027025.1). Lineage (NCBI taxonomy): Eukaryota > Metazoa > Chordata > Mammalia > Rodentia > Myocastoridae > Myocastor > Myocastor coypus. The sequence continues at coordinate 26,959 of PVJA010028441.1, read as the reverse complement.
ATGTCGAAGCAAGGGTGATGTTTCAAAGGGTGAAGAAGAGCTACCATGTAGTGAGGGTGGAACTGGGCTATGGAAGACCCAGGACGCTCCTGGGAGCCAGGCTAACTTTACACTGATAGGCCACCAAGACTTGGGCTGGGAGTGGCTCAAATCTGTGTCTTTAGTAGAAGAGTTATCTTAGGAGAATACTACTAAACTTAATAGAGATTTTACTAACAATCTTAAGACAGTGGTGCCTGTATTTCTCAAGTGTTTTTGAGACAGTACCGAGACTACAAGACAAGTTAAATCTGAAATCTGGAGGCAGGTATCATTTTCCAAAAAGGCAGGTAGAAAATACTCTTTCCGATTTCTAGTGGAATCTCAATATATTTCAATGGAGAAACTACATTTGGATGACCATATTCTAAATAGTATTTCACCAATTTTAACACTAAATTTCTGAATTGATAAAATGAAATCACCACTTGATCCATGAAAGGTATTTTGTATCTTTGAAACTGTTAGAAAAGCTGATGCCGATGCCCAGAGTGCAAAGCTTTAGCAGCTTAGAACCACAGAAAGAAACTGCATTCTTTGTCCCCATGAGGAACAGGACAGCCAAAGGCATAAGGCTAAATTAACTTGTATATTGCAAGATATTTACTGATCTAAAAATTTACTGAAAGGGAGATCAGCACATCTGCCCCTATAGGAAATGATTTTTGCATAGTAAGTGTTGATCTACATAACCATATGATCTTCGCAAGTGCTGATTACCAAATCTGAATCATCATTACTTAGCAAAGCTCTATAAATACACATGGAACCATGTAATATATTCAGCTGTTCTAAATTAATGACAAAGTCCTTACCCCAAGGAGCTTGGGGGGGGGGTCTAAAAACACAGAGTGACACAAAAGACAAATATGTAAAACATACAGTAAGTTGCGGAAAATTTTTCAAGGAAGTAATTTTGGGAGAGACTTTCAAGGTCTCAAGTGTAGAAGGAGTTGATCATCCATAGGAAGTCTCTTTTCAGATTCCTCTCAAACCATGTCTGGGCAGGATATTAACACTTGAATCCCTTGACCTCTTGGAAGCACTAGACAGACAGACAGATTGACAGAGATTTCTGAATGCATTTAAAGCATCTTCATATAAATAATTTAGTATTTAGATACAATGAAAACATCTAAACCTGAACTCTTTATCTCTTTACCTGGCCCTGCTTGCTGCAACCAGTTCCTGCCTTGGTTTAACACATTACTTTTTCCCAGTTATCGCTAATAGTATTGAGTTAGTAAATTCATTGTTCTCTGTCACTTACAAGGAAGTCCTGGAAACTGGCAGGCAGGAGCTATATCCTGTCCTTGTACCTTCTCAGTTCCATCTTGGGTTTTCATATTTCACTTCAAAGGATCAGTATTTCTTCTACTCTGTTTCTGAATCCATTGATTTTAAATGGCGAATTATTTAAAACAATGATAACGATTTCACCTGAAGATATATAGATGCCAAGCTAAGATGGAAGGAAAGCACCAGAGGGGAGGAGAGAAAAGAAAAGAAATTTGGAAAGTGCACTGCTTTTTAATCTCTAAGTATAGGACTGCGACCATGACAAAGAACATTCTTTTAGAAGGAATTGTTGTGTTCTAAGGCAGTTTTCATGCTTAACTTTTTCCACAAGTTCTCGCAATTTTCCCTAAGTTTAACTGGCCATTCAAAAATGTTGACCTGTTCCCCCTTCCTTACTGAAATCACTAGCATCAGTTTAAATCTCTGTGATACCCACAGATTTGCAGCTAATAGACAGCTCTAGCCATATCTTTAAAACCTGGTGATAAGTAAGATTATGTTACTTGTCTCACAGCGAAATCCTTTGGTAACAACAGGAACATGTTGGAATACCCAATTATATTCTAGGAAACAAATAAAATAATCATATCCCAACAGATAGTAGTGAAGATGTCAGTTCTAACATACTGGCTGCTACAAACACTAAACATGACAAAATCTATTGTCTTCTGGCCATTCTTTTCCCTCCTCAAGAGTCAACTGGTAGACGAGGAAAAGGCCACAGGCTAATTTTTTGCATATTTAAGTGTATTTAAATTTCACTTCTTGGTGCTCATTTTAGCAATCTGGAAAAGAAATAATGCTTTTAGTACCACAATAATTCTTTCTCTTTCTTTGTTTCTAATGCTGTGTGAGGTTTGATGAAGGACAGCTTGCCATTTTTTATATTTTTAGAAGGCATGGTTGAGAATGTGGGTCTACCAATTGCCGGTAGGAATGAGTGGCTTTAAAACAATGCATAGAAGGACAATCTTTAGCTCTAAAGAAGTTTCACTTGAAAATGAGCTTCCAAGTTTCCGAAGTCTTTCTTCTCAATTTCTCCAAATTTTTCAGGTGGAGAAGTGTAAAAGAAGGAGCACAGGGGGCTGATAAAGAGGAAATTGGATATCTCATGTATGGGCTTATCAAGTGAAATTGTAGAGGCAGAGCAAGAACGCCAACACTTCATGAAGGTGAAGGCAAGAAAAAGAAAGAAAACATCAGCAGCTTTCTGATTCTCCTTTCTCCTAAGTATTCCAGCAAGACTACTGGGCTAATGCTGCAGTTCTGGCAAGGGGCAGGAGGCCTCATTTCCCCTTGGTGAGATGCTTCGAACAGAAAAGCAGTAGGCAGCACCATTGTGTCTTAACAGATTTAATTGTATGAAAATACTAATTTTTTCTTCTTTTTTAGATATCATAAGGTTTAAAATAAAATCAGAAAAATCCTATCTCCAACTTTCTAGTAGCCAGACTACTAACATGTGATTGAATGGGAAAGGACTTCAGACAGGAAAATCCTAAAACACAGGGAAGAAGGAATAATTCTTCATTTAAGTTTAAAGATACAGTTTTTTTTTTTTGTTTTTTTGTTTTGTTTTTGTTTTTTAATTGCTAAAAGGTTCCAACTAAAGTTTAAGTTTGGTCACAGTAGAACTAATACTTCATACACAATGTTGATAAAAACGATCCACAAGCTTAAAACTGCCATATTGTCTAAGACTAATTTTAAAACAATATTATAAGAAATGCATAGTTTTGAATAATTTTCAGAAATGTGAGCCTGCAACAGTCATACACAGCAGTGACCCTTGTGGAAATAAAAAGATCTTGGATTTTATGCACGTTTCTTTTTCTCATTGCCTTAAAAAGCAGATGGAAAGTCATTCACTATTCTAACAAAAAAGACAGAAATCACCTTTGCTTCTTGATGATCACCATATTTTCTGGTGTGAGATGGAATCTCAGTGTTGTTTTAATTTGCATCTCTTGAATGACCAATGGTGTTCAAAATTTTTTTCATGTTTTTATTTATCATTTGCAGCTCTTTATTTGTGAAGTGTATATTCTCTTAGGAGCCGATTTTTGAATTAGGTTTTTGAATTTTGGATGTTTTTTATTTTTTTTTTAATCCTTTATATGTTATAGAGAGGAGTCCTTTGTCTAGATTCAATCATCATTACCAGAGAATAATAATAATGTTAAGTAACTTCATTAAACAGAGTGTTTCACAAAAAAAAAAAAAAAAAAAAAAAATCACATTTGCATTTATATTCTCCTCTGACACACACTTCCGCTTATAATTTACAATTCTTAGGTAAAATATCTATGCATTCCTAAGCTTAGCTAAGCTTAGGGAGGCGATACCTGTTTCTACAATGGCCACATTCATCTGCATGCTACATTATAGACCTGAATAAATACAAATGTGTTGCTTATTCTTTGCAATTTCTCTCTTATATTTGGCAGGAGACCCTCATTTGCTGTGGCCATCCCCGGAAGCAGGCTTACATCTGCCAGACATCTTAAATTCCAAAGGTAACATGGTTTGTTCTGCTGTTCTGTTTTCTGTTTTACTCCAAAACAAAACCCGAATTTGTTTCCAAGGGTGTCCCTGAGCTCTGTACATCGTATGCAGGTAAATCAGCAAGTAACAGCTCACCAGCTTTATATACTGGGCAGAATGATCACAGAATAATTGTACCTTGGGGGAGAAGCTTTGCTTTACCTTAAAAAGAAACGCGTCCTCTTGCCCTGACCCAGCCGCTCCCGTTGGCAACGCTGGCTCCCCGACACTTTTCCTCTCTTGCCTCTCAACCTCACTCTCTCAGTATTTCTTCTGTGTTTCTTGACCTGAAGAAACTCTGACTGCGGCTCTCTTTCACTGCCAACACCTTGCCAGACACCTGCCAGATTATTTTCACCAGTTTCTCTTCATTTTCAATTTTTCCTCAGTAACTTCTGTTCTGTTATATTGTAATTCTATTTTTCCAAAAACGTGTTTCTCTGCTCTGCAGAAAAACTGTATAATCCACTTCTTTTTTTATTTCCTCTTTAGCTGTGGTTCTTACTTCATGAACTACAAAGGGTCATCTAGACTTAATTTTGTTTTTCTTCTTAAGTTAAAAAAATCTGCACTGTTGAAATAAACTCCTAAAGCTTTTCTTCCTCCTCTTTCTAAATTTCTTGACTTCCTTTCTGCATGTGACAGCTGACCCTTACCAAGTTTCCTTGAATCAGTTTCCTGCCTTTAATTTTTGTGGCATTCCGTTATCTACCTACGCACTTTTAAATTTGATTTTGAAAGCAGCTTGGTACAGTTTTATGAAATTTAGTATTTTCTGTTGTAATATTAATAAATCAATTTTTTATACATGAGATCTTTTAAACAAACTAGGCTTATACACCAGATACCCACATGCTAAAGGCAAAGTGGAACTCCTACATTACAACACATATAGAAATTAACTCAAAATTAATAATAGACCCAAATGTAGAAGCTAAAAGAACAAAATCTTAAAAGAAAATATAGCTATAAATATTTATACCTTAGATTAGGAAATATTTTAATAAATATGGCACCAAGAGAACAAGTGACAAAAATATACAAATTAAATCTTATCAAAGTTAAGAACTTTTATAATTCTAACTATAACATTGAGACAGGGCTAGGGGAAAAACAAAAAAGACAGGGCTGGGGAGATAGCCCTTGACAAGTGCAAGGTCCTAAATTTGATCTCTGGTACTGAAAAAGAAAGAAAGAAAGAAAGAAAGGAAGAAAGAAAGAGGAATCAAGACAACGAAAAGAACACATAGAACTAGAGAAGACATTTTCAAATAACTTGTATGTTTAAGCAACTTACATCTAGAGTATATAAAGAATGCATATAATTAAATAAAAAATATCCTAATTTTAAAGTTTGCAATGAATTTGAATAATCTTTTCTCCAAATACAATACACAAAAAGAAAACAAACACATGAAACATTTTCAGCGTCACTAGTTATACAGAAATGAAGATCAAAATGCAAATTAAAAGTGAGATGGGGCTCCTTCTATCCTCAAGGACAAGGTTGATCAAAGTAAAAAGGAAAGGGTTCAGGGGCGGAGGGTTCGACCTCCCAGCCCGCCCCACCCCCATGGTGCGCCGAGATAGCAATGGAGCCTGGGCACGGTGGCGCACGCCTGTAATCCCACCTCTTGGGAGGCTATAAACAGATAGATCCCTACGAGTCCGATCTCACAGTGAGACCCTGAACACCTTGCAGACTCTTCCCTAAAATACAATAATAATAATAATAATAATAATAATAATAATAATAATAATAATGAAAGGAATAGGAGTGCTGACACGTAGCTGGAGAATTGGGACCCTGACCCAGCAGTGTCAACACTTTGGGAAAGAGAGCAGCTATTGAGTGTGCTAACAATTGTGCAACTACATGCTGCAAGAAAGGAAATTTGTAGGGACAGAGGAGCGACCTGGGGAAGGGAAAGTCAGCAGCGAAAGAAGTAAAAATGATTAAAATTACGAATAGAATTATTATACATTACTCACATATACCAAAAAATACAAAAGGTGCAGCCATATGAGATTTACCTATAGACACTAAAATATCTATGACCTCAAGGTAAAAAAATAAAAGCTACCCATGAACTAATGTTAGCCATGCTCATTCTTGCTGTAGAAGGAAAATTTGGCAAACTTTAGTGTCACCCAGATCTGTTTCAACCTCTTTTTTGCATTTACTAATATGTTCTTCATTAAGTTAATTATCTTTTCTGGCTTTTTGTTTATTTGTAAATGGATGAACTCAAAACTGTAAGTGAACTGCCGTTACGAAAACTCTCAAGTAGAACTTATTGAATATAGCAGGTTTTGTTTCTGGATGCTTTATGGTTCAGGAAAGCAGGGTGTTGGCTGTTGGCCTCTCTCCTAGTGACTTGAGTCTTCAGAGTCCTCCTAATTTCCAGCTTCGAAGTTATCTGGGTGAGATGTCATTGTGTGTTGTTCTGTAACCAAGCAGATAGAAAATGTATTGAGTTTTGCAGGCCTCATGGTCTGCGTTGCAGCCATTCAGCTCTGCTGCTATAGTGCAAAGCAGTCATAGACAACTGTAAACAAATGAGCATAGCTACATTTCAATAGCATCCTTCACAAGACAGGTGCCAGGGTATACGTGGTACATATACCATACATTGGCAACTATGACTCTAGAGTCTTGCAGCTCCCCTATATCCAGCTAGCCAAACAAAACAGAAGACGTAGAGAAAGTATAGCTGCCTCAGTGTATTCAGAGTGTAAGTTACAACTAAACACATCCTACTATCTACTCAGATCATCTCTAGGTTACTTAAAACTCCTAATGTGCTTGTATAAAGGTTACGCTATTTATAATTCAAAGTAAGTGCTTGCAGTATTCTATTATTTAGAAAATGGCAAAATATCCACATAGTCTTGGTCTAGACATATTTCCATTTTCAAAATTTTTAGTCCCTGGTTGGTTGAGTTCCCACCTGTACCATCGCAGTTCACACGCAGAACGTGTCCTAGGCCAGTGCTGTCTCTAGCTTGGGTGCTGCTTTATTCCTCCACTTCTCACTCTCAAGTCTACTAGATTTCTGGGGCTTCCTCATCAAAGGACCACAAATAGGCTGCTTACAAAGCCGAAGTCTTCTGTGCCGTAATTCTGAAAGGCACTCGTGTGAAATCAGGGTGTTGACGAAGCCATGCTTCCTCAGAAGCCGGTGGGAGAATCCTTGTTCTTCTCTTTTCAGCTCCCGGTGGTTTGCTGATAGTGTTGCCAAGTCCTTAGTTTGCAACTGCACGATCCTATTCTCCACCTTGTCACTTGGCAGATGGTCCCTTTGTATGTCTCTGTATTTTCATGACCATCTAATTATAAGAACATGAGAAACTAGGGTTTGGGACTTTAATGCTTCTCTTTTGGGGAGCACAATTGAATTTTTGAAACAGTGGCCCAGGCAGTGCTAAACACTAATGTCTTTTTGTTCATAATCTTTTTCTCTTCTTTAACTTTGAAATATTTCCTCTCTCCCTATGTGTTTCAAAAACAGTTACATTTGTCTAGAGTAGCATAAATGTGGTATATAGGGTTTGGATTAGAAGCCGAGTGACTGTCAATAAATAATTTCCTAAACCTCAAGTTTTTTTTTTTTTCTCTCTTAAAAAGAAATTAAAATGACTACTCAACAGCCCTGTCCAAATAAAGTAAAAAATGGGATACATGTCTAATGTATAAAGCTTGGAGTGAGCTCCAGGATTCCCTCAATACATGCTGCGCCTGAATATGTAAGCCCGATTGTGTCATTCTGTTATTTTAAAATATTTAACACCATTGACTTCTTGAAATGTCGTTTGAATGGCTCGGAGACACCAGCATTTCCTTGTTTTCTCTTTAGTAATCATTGCCTTGCTGATGATTTGAAAGTAAGTCATCTGATAAAAAGCCACTATGCTTTGTAATAACACAACCCTCAGTTTAAAAAGAAAATTTTGGAAGACAAGGCCAAAGAGAAAAAATAAAGAAAAATATATATCTGGCCAGGAAGTATTCTTTGTTTATGATCCATCCCAACAATATTTTGCTATCAGAACTATGTACATTATTTTAAAGTTGGCTCCTGCAGGTAAAAAAAAAAAAAAAAAAAAAAAAGTGTTGTGAATTTCAAAATAAGATTTCTTTTAAATAAGCACCCAGTGTTGAATTTCAGCATTTATTTGTTTTAAACCCCAAGACTAATCTGCTCTTATATATATTCCTTGCACAATACACATTCTTCAACATCCTTTTCTCTGAAACATTCCACAGAAGTTTAAGTAGTGTTAATCGTTTTACCTTCTGTATGAAAATCTGAAATTGAATTAAATTTCAAAGCTGAAAGACGACAGAGTGATCATTCAGGCTCCTTTCATAGATGAGAAAATCCAACCTGAACGATTAAGTGATAGCCACCACACCGCTGCTTAGTGCCAACGCGGACGTTAAAACGCGACTCCCGTCTAGCGCCCCTTGCGGTCAACTTGGAGATAAGCGCAGGAAGTGATTAACTCTGAGGAGACCTCTGCATGGAAGCCTTTCTGTCCCGGCATTGCAGGTGTGGGGTGCACACAGCTAATCTTGTTGGCAAAGTAAATAATAAGTCTGCCCAAGGAGAAAGAGCACCTCAATGACACTCAATTCAGAAAAAAAAAAAAAAAATGGAAAAGGGGTATTTAAAAAACCTTCTTTCATATAGCATATGCCATTTTTGCAAATGCCAGTGCACATGTAAATAACCTGAGAATTTTGCCGAGATAGACTGTGACACAATAGAGCTCAGGGCGCAGCCCGGCAGGCTGGACTCCCGAGTGGCTTTGTAGCTGATGCTGTTGTCCCTGATTCCTGGACTTGGAACACACAGTTGAAACGTGGGGATTTTATAGTCTCTCTGGCGTCTGAGAAACATGACACCCACGCCACAAACCCCACATTCTCCCTCTAGTGAACACAGCACTTGATGTCCTCAGCACTGATTTGGCCCTTAACTCTGTTGATAGCAATTACATAAGTTATATCATTTTTTTTTCCACTAACGTGGATAAATATTTTGAAGAAAGTTATCAGGACTCATACTTGTCTATCTCCAGTCTCTGGCAATTGTTGATGACTTTGAAATAGTCAAGACAGATTAGAAAGCTAAGGGAAAATGTGGGGAGAAAAACCTGTATTCGAAGCAGGAATTCCCTTTTAAATATTGATGCTTGAATCACTCAGGGTCAGGGGTGGATGACGTGTCCAACACCTGGATGGCCTAGTTGTGATTCCCCTCTGTAAGCTCATTTCAGAAACAAAACAAAACAAAGCAAAACAAACAAACAAACAAAACCATCTTCTATAGCATTGTATATATAATAATACAATTGTCCTGCTTTCCTTTTCACTATCTTCTGACAAGTAGATAAACATGACAATAAAAATACGTTATGAGTAATTCATGCCAATTTAAGAATGAATTGCATAGGGACTGATTTTACAAGTGGTTATTCCAGTAATATATATTTGTATGTCACAACACTTTTGCTAGCTTATCTATCTTACAATTGAGAGAACTCAGGTAATGAATACTCATAATAATAAGGCTCCTCTACATTCCTTATAGTATGCAGGCTTGTGATTTATTACTTCCAAAAGAAAATATAAAAGCAATTTTTACTATGTGGCAAAAAAGGGCCCATTTATAGTTGAACTATAGAGAATATACTAGAAAGAACTCCAAAGTTTCCTACACAGCCATGGAATGAGCTGGAGGCACTTCCTGGGATAGTGGGGCATCTGAGTGTCAAAGAAGCAAAAGTCACTGGAAGAACCTCTGTTGTTGCTACTTTTCTCAAGAGGAGCAAATGACATGTGTAACAATGATAATAGTAGGCAGCGAAATTAAGCTTCATTTATATAAACACAGCATTCATGCCTATCATTTGGTTGACTTCTCCATTTTCTTTAAGCTTTGTTCAGCCCTGCAACCTTTGTTAACTGTATGAGAATCATTCCTGTTAGAACAAATTTCTCTTCCATCCTGCACTCAGGAGCTATTCTGAGCCGATAGGTGAAGACAGGGAAGCCTATATGTTTTTCATACACATTGAGGACTGAATCTGTGAAAGATGGAGACATTGAAGGGTCACAGTCGGAAAGGTGAATGCCAGTGAGGACAGGGCAGGAACACCTCTGACCACCATTGTCTTTGTCCTTGAGCACAAACTAGTAGGCACTGCATAGCACTGACCATGCTGGTCCCTGACAAGTAACTGTACAGAACTGAAGGGCAAGCAAGAGAAAGAGCAAAATGTTAACTCCAAAGCAAAGCATCTTTACACATTGGGGCTGAGACAAGTTGTGTACTGACACCCGGCATAAAGGCTCTCTCAGAGCAGTGTCCCAGCGTGCCTAGCAACATGTCCACTTCTGTTTTGGCTGCTTCTTGATTGACTTCATCTCTTGTCTTTCTACAAACAGGGAAGCCACAAGGGAGGTGCGAGGACCTGCAGGAAGGAAGAGGCTGCAGGTGTGTGTAGCGACGAGTTAGTGCAACCACTGACCAAGAACCACTTGAACACTAGAAAACAACCACGGGAGACTCCACCTTAGACATCTGCAGAGATGTGGACAGAACAAAAAGTCTCTCTGGCTGAGGACTGCCTCTTCTCTCTTGGGTATTATCAAGACAGGCCGAGCACAGCACAGGATGGCAACCATGGTGATGTCCTTATTTTACTTCTTCACAGGGCCCCCAGCTGCCTTCATTAGAGATTATGCTTAGTCCAGCCTCCTATCAAGAAGAAGATAACAATTCAGATAAAGAGAATTAATTCAAGACATGAAAAAGTTAGAAGAAGATGGGGACAGGTTAAAGAGGACACTGAAGATTGTTAATTCTTTCTGCTTTCTTTGTGGATAATAACACATGACTTATAGTGCAGAAACTGATGTTTTAGACAATCTGCCTAGCAATCCACTTTGGGACCAGTACCATTCCTCTGGGTCTCCAGTACCATTCAGCTTGCTCCCTAATTGCCTGTTCATTCCTGCTGGACTCAGCCGGGCCCTACTGTCTTCCTGAAAACCCTTCATTCTATTATGCCTAGTGTTTAATATATAATAATGGAGGTTGTATTTGCTGTGTGCTTTTAGTTTGCCGGTCCATTTACTCTATTTTACATTATCAGTCCGGTTAATCCTCACAGCAGCACTTTGATATAGGGCTAAGCTTCATAGCACAGAGGAGAAAATGATGAATTTAACATGCACACATCACATAGCAGTAAATGGTATAGCAAAGAGTTCTTCAATAGGTAGGCTGGCTTGCAAAGCTATCCAAGACTCTGGTGCCTACTTGTGACAATGAAATGTTTACTATTTTGAAATGCTTGCTACATTTTTCTTCAAAAATATAATAAAAGCAATGCTTACAACACTGCAAAGTAAAACAAATAAGTAAATAAAGATGTTATTTAGTCTATTATCTGTTTTGAACTTTGTTGTGTGATTTGCAGAAATAAAACAACAAATTGTACAATTTCTTCAGGATTCTAGGAAACTGATATGTAAGATAACTGCATAATTATGAATTTCTGTTTAGGAAAACTTGTAAGCAGGCCATTAACTCCAATTCACTTATTGTATTTTTATAACCTAGTGTACTGGACAAGTGCAAAACACAAATCTAACTAGCATGAGAAGAAGAGATCTCGGGTACTCTAATCTTAAATATCATGATATAAGGACAGCAAACATTAAGGAAGCCTCCAGAAGCAAAGTTTGATGGGTATGTGAATTGGTAGAAATTATTTCCGAAGTGAAAACGATTTTCTTATTCAGGATATTTAAAATCAAATTGGACAGGACTGCAGAGAATTCTTCTTAAGAGGAAAGAACTTCTATTAAGCTGTTTTAAAATATTTCTCCATTTACGTGGATACTATATTACTACATTACATTCTCATCTATTTGAAAGTGAAGCATTTGTCTACAAAAATCTGATTTCTTCATGCTCTGTTAAATGTTTTTAAAAGCAAACCAGTCCAAAGAAAATAAATAACAACTTCTTACATCAGGCCCAAGAAGGCAGGATCGGTGCTAGGGTTTCTGATGACACAAACTTTTCCTAGACACTAAAGCAAGACATGGCTCCTAGTGCTCTACCATCTGCTGCAGATATTTTAAAATTCTAAAGCACTAACAATGATGCAATTTGCTACATTTTGAGCTTCATTTCACCACTCTCTCGTTGCTGAATTACTATTGATGACATTAAAACCCTTTACAAATCAAGAGAACACATTTGCTGGCTGCTGGCACCAGAGTGTTATCAGCTACTCCTTCTCTGCTGGGGCCTACCTGCTACGTCCTCCTCGGCCAGCAACGTTTAAAGCATTTTAAGGAATAAAAAGTGGGACACAAGTCCATGTCCTCGTTAATTATGACTTGTAAGAAAACAAGTGTCCAGGGAGAAGACAGACTTCGACTTCAAGAAGAAATAGATTAGGGAGCAGCATAAGTAATTCTGTATTGGTTTTCATTCTCTGAAGGGTAAAAAATGTTCTCTGGTATGCAAAAAAAAAAAAAAAAAAAAAAAAAAAAAAAAAAAAAAAAAAAAAAAAAAAAAAAAAAAAAAAAAAAAAAAAAAACAGCAAGAATAAGCAAAGTACATTATACAATACCAAAGGACCAAGAAGCTAAAATATTTTTCATATGTTTACGGATATGGAAAGTATCAGAAAATAAGTATTTTTTAGGGAAAAAAATCACAAACATTTAGATGTACATGTTCACAAAAGATACAGAAAATTTACTTTCACTTGAAAGTTGAGTATGCTCACATTAACCAAGTACAAGTTTCAATGACAGGTCAATTTTAATAACATTATTTTCAACCAGTGATGTGATAGCTTATCTGCAATAATGCTTCTAAGGGGGATGGAAAAAATAAAAATTACAGTAAATTACAAACGAAGCTTCAACTTAATGTCTAATGTGGCCACCAGTTTCAACCTTCAGAAAGTATTAACAGCTGTTACTTTCTAAAAGTGACTACAATATTCAACCCAACCACTCATCTTGGAAAAATGACACCTGTCAGAAACAGTCCCAGTGGCATAAGACATTTCTTCATTTATTTTAGAGCACCTATAGTATAAGGGATTTTCACATAAATGAAAACAATCATTCTTGGCATTCTCAGCAAATGGAGCGGGAATAGAAAAATTTACAATGCAGTGTGCACATGTACCCACTTTTCACTATGCAGGTAATCACTATGTACTACAAAAATGTAGCAATAAAAAACAAAACAAAACAAAACAACAACAACAACAAAAACTAAGAGCTACGCTTAAGTGCAAAACCTCACATTTGTATGATGGTTCTTCATTGTTGACCTGAATCTGTTATAGAAACCTAGAAACCTGACTGTCCTTGATTAATAGATCGTTTATCTTGTTTCCTAGAAAATATATTTGAGTCTGAGGTTAAAATAATTTACATGTATACAGAAAAATAATTTTCTTAGTGTTAGGATAATTTTAAGAAATTGCATTAGATTCTAGAGCATTCTGACTTTTGAATGTTCTATGCATAAAATGAGAAAGGTAAGTAACTTCATAAACAACACTAAAAGTGTCACTAGGCTTGCAAGAGCAAACTGTCTCTCGTATTTTTATAACTGAGCAATTAAAGAGTTGAAAGGTTACAAGCAGGCGGCTGGGCAAGACGAGAATGAAGCACTTGGTGACAAGACACTGGCAGCCACAGCAAGGAGGAAAGAGCCGTACTCAAGATGGCTCTGCACTGCCTGCCTTCCTTACTCAGAAAACTATTCCCTCCTGCAAATTCCCTGCCCCTATAATAATGGAAAAGGAAACAGCAGTACCGCCATGCCAGCAACAACGCTTTGTGGTGCGTCTCCGCAGCCTGGCAGACAAAATGGAAAGATATTCTTACATTTGCTTATAAATGAGGAAAAGAAAGCTCAGACAGGCACATGTGGCCTAAGACCCCAGCCTTAAGAAGCATCCTAGGTCTGTGTCTTCCATCTGCTTGTCCTCGGGACAGTGCAATACGAAAGCCCATCCTCTGCCCCACGTACTTTCTGCTGTGTGTTGGCTTCGTTGCGTGTATTTGTTTGGGGGACAGTTCGCTGTAAAGGACAACCCAACTTAAAACCGGAAATGCCCGGTACACAAAAATTCTGCTTTTCTGCATATAAGAAGGAAAGTGGAGAAGAGGTGCAATTCGCATACGAAATATAAATTTTACCCATGAAGGCATCCATCAAATTAGAAATGTCTATAATGGACTCTACCCGATAGTTTCAGACTTCGGATGGTACTCGGGAATCCAGTGACTCCTCCCCTGCTCCCACACTATGCCGGTCAGTGTCTTCTTACCTTTGTTAATGCTGAACTGGGTGAAGAGGAGGCTCACACCAGGTGTTGTTTAATGCCTTGCTAGAACCAAATTGCATCATCATGAGGCTAAGAGCAACGGATAGATGGACCACACAAGAGAAACGCGTCTCTGACACCTGGCTGCCTCTTCATTCGGATACACACCAAGAAATAATTTTAGCTTCTTTATACCTTTCATGCATGATGCATGCCTAATAATACCTTTGCAACCACTGTGCATTTAAAGTGTAGTCCTGGAATATTATCATCAATGTACAATTATCAGCTAAGGAGATTCTAAAATTCGTATTGAACTAAGGTTTCCAGTTTATAGGCAAAAAGGCCTAACTTGGTCTTCAAGAAAAATTTTAACACATGCCACGGCATTGGCCCCACCCCCAGGCACTCTGAGCAGGTGACCAAGTCCAGGCGTGGTGGCACACACCTATAATCCCAATGAAAGTCAGGCAGAAAAGAGGAAGATCATTGAGTCCAAACTGTGTAGTGTGACCCTGTACCAAATACGATAATAATAATGATGATGATGATAATAATACATTTAATTACGTGGAAAATGCATGAATCTCCATGACAGAGTAGCATGGAGTGATATCTAGGAGCGAATCCTACAGTTAAATAGAATGAAGTATCTTTAATTATAAAATGAAAGAATACCCCTTAAACAACCCACAGCGTTCAAGGTAGCTTTTCCCTAAAAGAAATGGAACATTTTAAGTGAGACAGACCTTTTGTTCTGCTTTATTTTTTGTAATTACACTCTAAAGCATTCACAAAGGAAATGTGTTAATGTGCTGCCTATGGTGAAGGGGTTGCATGAGATCTTCCTCTCCAGCGTCTTGGTCACCTAACTCTCATTAAAGTAGAACACTTGACTCCCCTATTATATCTAAGAAGAGGTATTTGTTTTCTGCTTTATTGTTCATATAGGAAAGGGTATGATTTCCCAATAAAAGCAAATTACCAGGAGCCCAACACCTAGATAACTCTTGACTGCCTTTGAGATTCTACTTTGATGATATAGAGTTATTTGCTTTCTCAGTATTTAATAATGATAAGGGAAAATACCAGTGCCTGTCTTTAAAAATTACATAATCTTTCATGAGTTAATATCTATAAAGTCATTTGAAATTCTTTAAGTTCTTAGAGCTTCTAAGCATTAAAATAATACATTAGTTTAAAATTCTTTTAATATTTTGGTTGTATTTAAAATCAGTTCTTTCCTCCGATATTAATAAAAATCATAAGCAAGAAATGAACAAACAATAAAAACTCAAAAGACACACATCTCCCTAAGCCAAACAGGAGATTTCTACCAGTGAGGCATCTTGCCTTTGCCTTGACAATATCTTTGTAGGTCTCCTTGTTAATCATTTTACTTTATTATTTATTCCATATATATTTCCATGAAGAGTTCTTAACTTGATGAAAATCTGATTTCTTGATCCACAATCAAATCTCACTATGGCCAGCTGCTATGTCTTCATAACTGTGAAAATATTACATCTCTTTGCAAGTTGGCTTTAATACAAGGAAGGTTACTAAACTAACCCAATTAAATTGAGCATATCTGCAAGCTTAGATGATTATTGCTGTTGTCTGTGAGGGCTGAGATCCAAAGTGATGGATTGCTGGCTACCCAAGTGAATTCTAAAGGGTAAGATCTCCCTTCCCGGATTAGCTTGAATTGGCTTACATAAAGGTTTTATGATGCAAATTGGAGATATTGGACTTAGTAACAACCTACGCTATCTGTTACCATCTCCTGTCTCATAGTCACAGGAAGCTTTCTTGAGTATGATGCTCCATTCTCATTAATAAGCTCTGTGTTGTACATCTTTGTCTGATATGAAGCTGCCATACCTTGTCACCAATTATAGACTCTGAAAAGACCCATCTCATTATAGCACTTAAATTGCTTGTTCTGGAAGGTGATGCTTGGTATGTCTCTTCTGCCTCTTGCCAACAGGAAAATCACCCTTGAAGTGAATAGATGTCAGTCAAAAGCTACAAAAGAAAAGCAAAAAAGAATTAATAAAAAAAAAGCCCTGGCTGGAATATTTATCAGCTTATTGCACAGAAAAGAATATAGATCAAACAAAATAAATTGCAACACTGAAAGAGACATTTGCAAGCATTTTATTCACATGAAACTTATCTATCCATGAATTTGGAGCTGAGGAAATATTCTTTAATAAGAGTCTCACGTGTGGGCAAAAGGCAACGGTTTGCTACTCTGTCGCCATGACACTGAACAAATGATTCTTCTGTTTCTGTAGCATCTCCTGCATGGTAGGAAACCTGACATAGTGCAAGAGGGTTATTTCCTTCAATGCCAGAACGGTGCATTACCAAGATGGTGCATAGGATTATTTCCCAAATTGTGACTGATCTGTAAATGGAGATGGAAATTAATGAATTGTTTGGTCAATTATTGAAGATAGTATACAGAAGAATATGGCTTTTTGCCAAAATGCTTTTCATAGTAAGCTTGAAAGTATGCAAAATATTTAAAATTCATTCAAAGAACAATTACGTGTAAGTGAAAAATGTCTTATTTCATTCTATTTCACAAGACAAAAATTCCAAATTCAGCTAACAATAACACCACTCTACAGAAATGTTGAGAACAAATGTTAGTTGTATTAACTCTTTGTGGATTTTACCCACATGTAAATATCTGTAGAGATTATTTTGGTAGCAGAAACACTCCAGAAGTATTCTAGGTCAAATATCTCCCTACGTCTCCTCATCCACAGAACTGAGTCACAAGTGCAATATGAGAGCTTCCACTGAATGGCTCAGAAAGTAGAATGCCACTCCTATCCCAGCTCCTGGAGCACAAGCATACGCCCAGACCTTCACAGTACAGTTCAAGTGTGTTAAATTTGTGGTGTTGCATCTGATTGAGAGAGAAAATTTTCAATGTATTACTATCAAGCTTTCCCTTGACAAACGGTTCAATGACTGAAGCCCAGTAGTCTAAGAAGTCTAATGGCTAGCTAAAACTTAAAAACCAGTGAAAACTACAATTTTGACATATTGCTTTCAGAAGAAATAGTAGAGATAAATAATAACCAGACTGAATGGAAACTATATAACTTGGTATGTTTCTACAAGTTGCAGTTTATATTTCTAGTTTGAAATTTGGTATCTTTGTCTTAGGACAATTCATTAATTTTAATGACATACGTTCTGAAATTAGAGAATAGAGAGAAATCTCAACATTTGGTTGAGCGGGGTATCCAAATTCTGACTTTCTTATTAAATTCAAGAGACTTCATTTGATTGGTATTTTGGATACTTTGGGTCTCAATTTAACAGAACCAAGAACTAAGAACATGACTACTGTTATTATCATTATATCCTTATTTTTATGATTACTCTAAAAGCTCATTGGAAGCTAAAAAAAATTCAAGAATTGTAAGACCTTATTAGGAACACTTGATCTCAAAGCGAAATGAAAAACACCTGTAAAATATTGTGGAATTTAGTTAAAATATTAACATCCTTTTCCTGTCCTATTATTTAAACATTTACCAGTAACATCATTAAGTATAAATCTGAAAAAATAGAAATTGAACTTACAGTTACTCAAGTACCAAATAAATATAAGAATGTAAGTACCAAACATGATAAAGGCAAAACCAATTTTTAAATGTATTTTAGGACAGGGCCTACAGGGTCTCATGATGTAGATTGGACTCGTAGTGATTCTCCTGTTTTCAGCCTCCTAATCTTTGGGATTACAGGCACATGCCACCACTCTTCGTATCAACTGCTATCTCAGTGTGCCCCTCGGGTGGGGCGGGGCTGGTCTGACACACCCAGGAAGGAACCAGGTTGCTATGCTCTGCCTAAGCAGGCGCTTTAGTCATTGATCTATCTGGCTGGCCCATAAAGACATAATCTAAACACATCTTATGTTTATATCGTTTATTTAAGTTCTCCCTTCAAAGAAAGCTTACTTTCTCTGTCAGATTCTAACTTTGGAAAAAAGTTTCAGTATACTTATTTTAATTGAAAAATAATAATTGTACATGTTTATGAAGTAAAATATATTATGATATATGTATAAATTCTAGAATGATTAATTAAGTACAATTAAAATACCCATCACTTCACATATTTGTATTTTGTTTCTGTTGTAAACATTTAGAAACTATCTTTTAAGCAATTTTAAAGTATATGTTAATTTATCACATCATTATGTTATACAATAGATGACTAAAAAGTAATTATTTTATATATGTAAAACTCGGGAAATTTTGTAGACACACAGAGAAGAATTTCTTGTTAAGTTTCCTTTTATTTATAGTGAAGATAATAATATATAAGCAGGTAAAAAAAAAATGTTGAGGATGTCTCTATTTAAATGGTTTGCCCAGTGAATTTCTTAGACTACCTTGTTTTCTGTCAAATATTTTGAGTTAACAAATGGATGGAAACTTCTTCATACAGTTAACTATTAGGGAAATTAAAATCAACACTACAATGAATGCCACACTAATTAGAATGTCTATAATAAAAATAGGAATAACAGATGCTGGCAACGATGTGAAGATTGCTCATATAGTACTGCTGAGAACACTGGGTGTGTATGGCCCTCAAGGAGCCAAAAATATTTTGACCCTATGATCCCTATATACATGCCCCCACCCAAAATCATCATACCAAAAAGATGCCTAGATACTCATGTTTGCTGGAACATCTTTCACAATAAATAAGCTGACAAATTGTCCTAGATGCCCATCAAAAGAATTGGTAAGACAATATGGATATACATACACAATGGAGTATTAGCCATAAAGAAGGGTGAGATCTTGTCTCTTGCAGCCAATTGTAGGGAACTACATGACATTATGTGAAGTAAAATGAAACAGTCACAGAAAACCAAGTGCTGAATGTTCTCATACATTGGCCAAGTTCTCTGTTAGGAACAGAACAGAAGCTGGATAACCCAGAGTGACCATGTACATGCTTGGGGAAAAAGATCCATAGTGCCTCAGTCCAAGAAGCTGGAAGCTGGGTAAACTAATGGAAGAAAAATGCCGCTGTTGTGATGGCACACACCTGTGAACTCAGCCGACTCGGGGGCTAGGGTGGGAGGACTGCAAGCTTCAGCCAAGATTGCGTAACTGAGCAGTTTGGCAAAACCCCTATCACACACGCGCACGCGCACACACACACACACACACACACGCACATGCATACACACATCCAAACAAGTAAAAGAGGTTTACAAAAAAGGAAGCAAGATAGAGATCAGTGTGAAAACTTTGAGTTCAATATCCCCAGAACAAATGAAAGAGAAAAAGAAAGAGAGAAAGAAAGAGAGAGAGAGAGAGAGAGAGAGAGAGAGAGAGAGAGAGAGAGAGAGATCAAGCAAGCCAGCCAGGTAGGCAGGCAGTCTGGGGAGATAGCTCAGTAGAATAAAAACTCAGGCCCGAGTTCCATCCCCGGTTCTGTAAATAAAAGAAGGCAGGCAGGCAGGCAGGCAGGAAGGAAGGAAGGAAGGAAGGAAGGAAGGATAGGAAAGGAAACAATGAAGGAATGAGGGAGGAAGAGAGAGAGGAAGGGAGAGAGGTGGAAAGGCGACACCAGCCCAAGAGTGAAGGCCCAGCAGCACCCATACACTCACTGTTTGGAAGTGTGTGTTAAGGCTAAGGAAGCTGAAGGCTGATGCCCGCATGGGTCTGTGTAGAAGGAAAGCACACGTCCCCAAGCAGAATGGAGCTCTTCCATTGGAGGACAACATCTTCCTTTCCTTTCATTCATTAAGCCCATTGGATGAAGTGGCCCACATCCAGCATACCAATCATGTTTGGACACTCACAGACATTCCCAGAAATCCACTGCACATCTCTGAGGTGTTCCTGGATCCAGTGTCCTTCACTAGCTCCACGAATAGGCTCACATGCAAAGCTGAGATGTACACGGGAAAGCAGAACAGTGATTTCTAGGAGCAGGGCGGAAAAGGCACGGGGTGCAGTGGCAGGGCAACTGGATTCCACCAAGGCACTCTCTATGTACGTCTGGAAGAAAACATGGTGACCCTTAGAATGTCGGCATCGTTACTGTTTAATGTGCCTACAGCTCATATTGGAGACTATAAGCAAAATCAAATCTGTGGCTCTACCTGCAAAAAGTGTCACTCAGAGAAGAGAACAAGAAAAGCTGATAGATCAGTGAGAAGATGGAGAGCCTAAAATAGCTCTGCATGAAGAGCCAACTGATCTCCAAAGGACTGACAGACAACAGAACGAGAAGAAAAGCAGCCCTTCCAGCCAACACTGCTGAAGCAACTGACCTACCCAGATGCAACCCGAAAAAGAATCTGAACCTGACACTACTAATGAAAAATGAAGTGAAAATGAATTATAACTTGAATGTGAAACTCCCAGATGGCAACAATGACCGCTGTGAGGCTGGCGAGGACTTTTCTAGAGGCAACACCAAGGTTCGACTTGTAAAAGAAACAACTGGTCAGGCGGGATTCAGTAAGATAGAGCACTCCTGCTTTGCAAAAGAGAATGTAAGGAAAATAATAAGATAAGTCACTGACCTGGAAGAAACATTTACAAAAAAATGGAGCACAGCTCTGTCATAAAGAAGGATAAACGTAGTCCAGCTGGTGTAGCACAAGCCTGTAATCCCAGCACTTGGGAGGCCGGGAAAGGAGTATAATCGTGAGTTGGAGAAGAGGCTGCATTGCAAAGTGAGCTCAAGGGTAGGCTGAACTTCACATTGAAACCCTGTACATCAGGAAATAAAGAAAGAAAGAAAGAAAGAGAGAGAGAGAGAGAGACTGTTGGCTTACTTTTCAGCTTTCATTGTAACTACTAATGAATTTATAATTCATTAAATTGCATTCTATGGTGTGACATATGGTTTATTTTTAAAAGCTGTGTACCTTGGTGGCTCATGCTTACACACATATTGTTTGTGTGTGACTTAGACAATAAGAACACATGCACAAAGCACACAGTCACACATAATCACTTTCCCCCATGTTCTATAGATTCCCCATGATCATTGGTTAGTGAATCCAGAGCTATTGCTTCAGTGGGAAGCACGGGGTCATGTTCTTGGAAGTCTTTGCTCATAGTATTTTCAACAACTGACTCACACAGAGTTTCCACTGCATGTGTTCCTGGTTAAATACATCTTAGGTAGAGCATCCTGATGTGTGAGCAGCACTGCCCTAAGAACTCTGTATCTCACACCTGGACAGTGGCTCTCCGAGGGACAGTGCCCACCTTCTTGGGTTGAGGAGTGGCAGCACACAATATTTAAGGACAATCTAGAAGGGTGGAGTTGGCAACCGAAGCACAGGATGCAGGGAAATGTGGCAGTGAATAGCCCACGGCAGGCCCTCTGCTCACAGTACAGAGCTGATGCAAACAGTTAGCATGGCCCATTCATCGAGGAAGGTGGATACATTTTCCTTGCTCTGCACATCATGTCAGTAGATGACCTCAAGCATGCTGTAAATATTAACCTGAGGGAATGCTCACTAAGTTTTAGCAAGTAAACTACTTCTCAAAAACAGAATCCATGAATAGTGATAATTTGTATATATGAATTCTGTCCATAAATATATGTCTGGATATTGTGGCACACACCTGATATCTCAGCACTTTGGAGGGTGGGGCCCGAGGATGAATGTGAGCTCAGGGCCATCTGGGCTACATAGCAGGTTCGAGGCCAGTTTGGGCCATATAGGGAGGCTCTGTTTTAAAACAAGCAAAACAAGACAAAAACAAAATAAAGCAAAACAAAAGAAACATATCCTACTCTATATGTCTGGAGACTACATCTGATGTGTGTTCCTGTACTCATAGTTTGAACTCATTAATTATAGTTTAAATACCTGCTTGGAAACCCTAATGGTGTGGAGTTACTGGCACTGTGGAGTGAGGAGCCGCCATTCCAGGGTGGCTGGTGAGTCTTCTCTTCTCAGCCATCCTTTGTAGCTTGCTGTTATTGTTCCCAACTTGGGTAACTTTGTGCTGATTTCTACTGCAGTGAGAAAAAAAAAAAAAAAAAAAAAAAAAAAAAAAAAAAAAAAAAAAAAAAAAAAAAAAAAAAAAAAAAAAAAAAAAAAAAAAAAAGTCTCATCGCACTGCGAGGAAAGCAAAGAGAGGAACTTACAAATTTTCTCCTCTGACCCACCCTCACGTGGAAGACTTCCTCAGACCTAGGCTTTTCAGCCAGAGAACACTGCCTGCTTTACCTAAATCATGGCTCTAAGGAAGCCTGACCCCTCTGCTCCACAGGGCACTGCCTCTCTCCATGGAATTATTCCCCCACACCTATCATTTCCCAAACTGTACTTGAAGAAGGCTGGGGGTTAAGATGGTGGGTGACTAGACTTCACTTATGTCTTGGCCCACACGTAAAACAAATACATGGAGCTATAACAATGGACTTTCCTGCTTAATGGTAGAGGTGTTGTGGTGTATGTTAAGATTTAGCAGAAAAGATTGAGAAGGCAAACTGAGAACTAGCTTTTAGAGTACTGAGGAACTATTGTTAGTTGCCATAATGAAGAGGTAGCAGTGATAATAAAGGAAAAGAAAAAGAGATGGTAGGCAGTTGGTATTGCCTGACAGTGGAACCATGGCCCTGTAGAGCAGTCATGAAACTGCTCCCTCAGCCCAAGCATCAGGTGGGATTTGTCATGGGAGTGTGGCTTAGAGAGGGCTGTTGGTCAGGGCTTGCTTCCAGCCCTGAATTACTTGTGTCTGTAACTGATTTTTTTAAAAAACCATTTTACTACTTATTGAACGAGTCTATGGCCAGTGGCAGGGCACGCTGCCTCCCTCGCTTGTGCCCAGCAGGTACATGTACTGCGCACATCTTCATTGCCCGTTTCACCCGCCTTTCCTCCCCCACTGCACCTCCCTCTCCCTCCATCTCTTGGTTGCCTTCTCATTTTAGAAAGATCTGTTTCTTGAACTCTTACTGTAGGATGTAACTTTTATTTTTGCTGTTTATTTTTCTTTTGGGTTTCTCGCATAGGCAAAACCATGTGACGTGTAAGCTTAGTGTCTGATTTACTTCACTTAATAAAACGGCGTCAGGGTACACCCATTTTCCAAGGGATAACTCAAGTTCATCTTTCTTTAGGACAGAGCAGTCCTCCATTGTGCATAAATACCGTTTTGTTGTCATCCATTCATCTGTTGGTGGACTTACAGGCTGCTTCCAAATGTAGCTACTATGTATTGTGCTACTACTGCAGATGTGGGAGCTCCTCTGTCACTGTAATATGATGTCTTTAACCCTATGGGGAAGATACCCAGAGAAGGGACATGTGACTCAAATAGGACTTATACCTTTTAATTTTTTATGGAAATGCCAGGCTTATGTCCATGGTGATTGTGCCAGTTAGTAGGTCTACTGACAGCAGAGAAGGATCCCTTTATCCCTGAAGCTTTGCAGAGATCTCCTATAATAATGACTTCTTTCTGGAGTAAAGTGGAATCTCAGTGTTCTTTAATTTGCATTCCTCTTGTGGCCATTAATGTTGGACATTTCTTACTGTATGAAATGCTTTTGTAAAGTGTTTCTTTGCCTCCGTGAGGGTTTTACTAGAGGTACAAATACAACACAAGATGGACAAATATATAAGAAATTCCAAGAGTGGCTTACAAGCATCACCTAGAAGAGTCAGACGAGGAGGTGTACAGAAGGCGTCTGTCCACTGGAGACTGAAGGATTCAGGCCAAGGTCTGGAGCCGAGTGCAGTGTGCCATGCAAGTCCCTATCAGGAGGCCAGCAGGCCTAGGACAGAATGCTGATGAGTCTGCACCTGAAGGCTGGAGGAGCCAAGGCAGAAGCCAAGAGTCTGTGCTAGGAGCCAGGAGATGACATCCAAGGTCATGGTAGAGACCGGAGCTCCTCCGAGGAAGAATGGGACCCTCTGTCCTTCCCCATTCTCTTTTAAGTGATGAGTCATTCTAGGGTGCAGCCTCCATACCCTAAGGTGTGGACTAGCTGAGCTGATTTAGTTAAGCTCTTAGCTTCTCACGTTGACATGATCAATCAATCACCACCTTATTTATTTCACTTGATTATGTCGTGATTGTATTTTTCTTTTTTTGGGGGGGGGTAGTTCTTTATAGTCTTCTATCTGAGGGTTAGCTAGTAATTTCCTTTTCCATTCTGTAACTTGTCTTTTGATTCTTCTGGTTGTTTCCTTGGCTGTCCGAAAGGATCAGTGGAATAGGACAGAGGACACAGAAACAATCCCAAGAACATTTAACTATTTGACCTACAACAAAGGGGCCAAAATGTACACTGCTGGAAGGATAGCCTCTTCAGTAATGGTCTTGGGAAAACTGTCCACCCCCACACTGAACCCATCTCTTACCATGCACTAACCTAAAGTCAAAGCAGACGAAGGAACTAAGTGTTAAAACAGAATCACTTAACCTGGTAGATAAAATAGATGAAATCTTGAAGTCATAGACATAGACACGGCGACCCTCACTGTTGCATGGTCTTCCTCCTCTATGGATGGTACTGCTTCATCTTCTGGGACAGTCTAATTTCATGCAGCGGTCTCAAGGCTGTGTGCTCTACATCATTAGATTCCCCGTGAGGCCTGAGACCTACATTACAACATCTCAGTACTTACCTATGAGTTTGTTCGTAGTGCTGCTCTCATTTGCCAGAATGATTGTACTCAGTGTATTCTTGATGCCTCTTCTCTTCCCCTGAAATCAATTCTAAATACATCTCTTGGTAATGCCAGTTTTAGTCTATCAAGGTAAGTGCTACAATTTTTCTTCGTGTGTGTGTGTGTGTGTGTGTGTGTGTGTGTGGGACCAGGGTTCGAACTCATGACCTTGCACTTGTGAGGCAGGCACTTGTGCCACGGAGCTATCTCTCCAGCCCCTAGAATTTTAAATTTTTCTTTTATTTTTTCGACTTATAGCATGTTTAAATGTTTACTTTTGTTATTTTTAGAGAGTTTCATTTTTAACATGAAGAACTTCAGAGTAGTCTTAGCCTTCCTTTTTATCACAAGAAATATGAAAATAATATAAGCTTTTTAAAAAATTTTTTTCCGTGAACTGGATCAAGCACAAATTTCTATAAGTTATTATGATATTTGTCCATAGGGAGTACATATTTTTTCTTTACATAGTCTATTTATCCTCTTGAAATTACAGCCTTTACTTAGCATAATCTAATTATGAGTGTAGAACAAGAACTTCTGTTTTTAGCAATGCACTTTATGAGAGTTGTCCCACCAAGTATGTTGCCAGGCAAAATACCACTGTTTTCAAGAGCTTTCTGTCTCTGTAGTGAAAGGATTATTGAAAATTAATTTAATGAAATTCAAAAACAGCAGTAATTATTGCCATTTCAAGCCTAGAGTCAGTTATAGCTAAATTCAATTTTAACTCTTTCAGGGACACTGAAAATCTACAGCCCATCCGTCCAGTCAACACCCAACTTAGGAAAATGTAAGCCAGGGTAGGGCAGTTAGACTGTGCGAATGTGGAAATCTTCCCAAAGTCATCTTTACCTGCCAACTAGAAGTACATTGTCATCTAAACATTGTCTTTCAAAATAGGAAAATTTACTGCCAGCACAAATTGAGGTGGTGCTGTGTCTTGAACCATCAAACAAGGAAATTTGTTTGGTGAGATGTTTTTGATGGAAGCATTCAAATGAAGAACTTGTTTGAATTTAGGAATAGATACTGCACATCTCAAATTCCTGTTGGTTATGTTGTTTCTAGTATTGTTTGCTCAACTTCAGAACCATTTTTAAAGGCTACGTGAAAAAAAAAGTTAACTTCACTTCTCTGTGGCCAAAAAGGCGATTTTCATCTCTGTAGCAGGTTGAGCTTTTGTATTTATTTTTCAGTGCAAGAAATCATGATAATTTAAATTCTGAATTCATAGAATTGGACTTAGAAAACAATTGGGTTTGGGAGCATCTAGTGGTAGAATCAACTGGAAGGACCCAATTTCATCCAATTTGTAGCTTGATTTCATCCAGCAAGACATACTTAAGCATAAAGACCTAAAAGTGGTAGGTGTTGTATTGAAATAGCATCTCACTTAGGGTGCAATGAGGCGGAAAGTCATGCTGAATGCTTTTCACTCACTAGCACGACATTATTCCAGCACGACACACAATCCAAGGCATTTGCAATTACAGCTGTGACCCCGAATTAGATTTCAAAACATGTATATATGTACATACACTTTAAATTTTTCCCTTCATTTTGTCTCATAATAATTTAGAAATGCAAATTCTCTTAAAATAACTCTCTTACAAAGATTCCCTTTTGCTTCAACTAACTTTCCTTTGGACAAAGTCTGATGTTTTTCTTTTACCTTTCTTTCTTTCTTTCTTTCTTCCTTCCTTTCTTTCTTTCTTTCTTTCTTTCTTTCTTTCTTTCTTTCTTTCTTTCTTTCTTTCTTTCTTTTTTTCTTTCTTTCTTTTTTCTTTCTTTCTTTACCTTCTTTTGTTTCTTTCTTTACCTTCTTTTGTTTCTTTCTTTTTTGTGGTGGGCATGGGAGGTGGGATTTGAAGCTTGAGTTTTAGAGAAGGACTTAGAAATTTGGGGGAGACTATTTTTATTCTGATGCAAATTTACTCTTTACCGGAATTCATTAACTTTTTCAGTGTGTGTGTGTGTGTGTGTGTG
>PVJA010028440.1:0-27573 GCA_004027025.1 Myocastor coypus | reverse complement strand
GAAACCAGAAAAGAAATAACTCCTGAAGTAAAAAAAAAAAAAAAGACATGTCTAAATAGCATCTAGCCAGGCGTGGTGGCGCACACCTGTAATCCCAGCACTCGGGAGGCTGAGGCAGAAGGATTGGTGTGAGTTCGAGACCAGCCTGAGCTACAAAAGTGAGCTCAAGGCCAGCCTCAATTGCATAGTGAGACCCTGTCTCAAAAAGACAAAAATAAATAAATAAATAAATAAATAAATAAATATATAAACAGCATCTAAAGTAGAGGAATAACTACAGAAAGGTAGAGAGGAGAACAGAGCAGAAATAATCTCTGAACTAGAGAGAGAAAGGATAACTATAATGAAACACTTAAGTAATATTAAATAAGAAATTGATAAAAAAAATTAGAGGAGAACAGAAAAATGGAGTCCCTGACTGAGCAATATAGGAAAGAAATATATCACATGAAACAGTTTCAAAGAGATATACAAGAAAATAAAATCTCAATCACAAGTTGGCAAAACCGTATAAATGAAACTGAAGATAGAGTTTCAGATCATGAAGACATAAAATCTGTATTAAATCTGTATAACAATCTAGGGAGTATGGCCATCTTCACAATGTTGGTTCTTCCTATCCAGGAACAGGGAATATCTTTCCATTTTCTGAAATCTTCTAGGATCTCTTTTTTTTCAGAATACTATAGTTTTCATTGAAAAGGTCTTTTACTTCCTTAGTTAGGTTAATTACCAATAACAGCCAATGAAATATGAAATGTAATAAAAAGCCTACCAACAAAGAAAAGTCCAGGACCTGATGGATTCACCACTGATTTCTACAAGAAATTTATAGAAGACATAATCCCAATACTCCTCAAACTTTTCAGTGAATTTCAAAACGAAGCAATCCTTACAAAATCATTCCTAGAGGCGAGTATTACACTGATACCAAAACCAGAGAGAAATGCAACTAAAAAAAAAAAGAAATATAGGTCAGTTTCTCTCATGAACATAGATGCAATAATCCTCAATAAAATACTCGGCACTAGAATACAACAAATCCTCAAGAATATTATACACCATGACCAGGTAGGATTCATTCCATGGATGCAAGGATGGTTCAATATATGCAAATCTATAAATGTAATACATTATATCAATGCGGCCAAAACTAAACATCACATGATCATCTCAATAGATGTCAAAAAGGCCTTTGGCAAAGTCCCCCATCACTCATTCATGTTCAAAGTCCTACAGAAAATTGGAATAGAGGGCCTCTACCTCAACCTGATAAAAGCCATCTATGACAATCCAATAGCTAATGTAATACTAAATGGGGAAAAACTGAAGTCTTTTACTCTCAAATTTGTTACATGACAATGATGTTCCCTATCACCACTTTTATTCAATATATTTCTGGAAATATTAGCTACAGCCATTAGAAAAGAAAGAGAAATAAAAGGAATAAGAACAGGTAAAGAAGTAAAACTATCACTATTTGCAGATGACATGATAATCTACTTGGGAGACCCAAAAAATTCCACCAAGAAGCTACTAGAATTAATACACAAATTCAGTAGCATATCAGGCTACAATGTCAACACACAAAAGTCAATAGCATTCCTCCACACAGGTAACAAACACATTGAGAGAGAAATTAGAAAAACAGTACCTTTTATGATAACACCTAAGAAAATGAAATACTTAGGCATTAACCTAACTAAGGAAGTAAAAGACCTTTTCTATGAAAATTATAGTGCTCTGAAAAAAGAGATCCTAGAAGATCTCAGAAAATGGAAAGAAATTCCCTGCTCCTGGACAGAAAGAACCAACATTGTGAAGATGGCCATACTCCCTAGGTTGTTATATAGATTGAATGCAATTCCTATCAAAATACCACCACATACCTCATAGATCTGGAGAAATCACTCTTAAAATTTATTTGGAAAAAAAAAAAAAAACAGAATTGCAAAGAAAATTCTGAGCAAGAAAGGTAAAGGAGGAGGCATTACAATTCCTGATCTAGAGTTATTCTACAAAGTTAGAGTAATAAAATCAGCATGGTGTTGGCAAAAAAAAAGGCCTGAGGATCAGTGGAATAGATTAGAAGATGCAGAACCAAATAGAAACACACTCAGCCACCTTATCTTTGACAAAGAGGCCAGACACATTCACTGGAAGAAAGACAGCCTCTTTAACAAATGGTGCTGCAAAAACTGGCTCTCTATATGCTGAAAACTAAAACTTAACCCAGGTTTATCACCATGCACTAAACTCAAGTTGAAATGGATTAAAGATCTAAATATTAAAAGAGAAACATTAAATCTCCTGGAAGAGAACGTGGGAGAAAATCTTGAAGACATCGGAGTAGGCAAGAAGTTCATGGACAAAAATCAAAATGCATGTTTAACATTTGAAAGCATCAACAAATGGGACCTCCTCCAGCTGAGAAGTTTTTGCACATCAGAAGAAATTACCAACAGAGTGAAAATACAACCCACAAATTTTGAAAAAATTTTAACTAATATGTATTCAGACAAAGGTCTTCTATCTATAATTTATAAAGAACTAAAAACCATTAGAGTCCCAAAATTCAAAGACTCAATCCAGAAATGGGCATCTGAGATGAACACACACTTCTCAGAGAAAGAAATTCAGCAAGCCTATAAATACATGAACAAATGCTCCACATCGCTAGCCATTTGTGAAATGGAAATTAAAACAACACTTAGATGCCATCTCAACCCTGAAAGAATGGCTACTATAAAGAAGTCAACCATCAATAAATGTTGGAGAGGCTGTGGGGGAGAAGGAACCCTTCTCCACTGGTGGTGGGAATGCAGACTAGTGCAACCATTATGGAAAGCGGTGTGGAGGATCCTTTAAATACTAGAACTGTAAATCCCTTTCAATTCAGCTATCCCCTTACTGGGAATTTTCCCAGAAGAACTGAAAACATCATACCATGGTGATATTTGTGCACCTATGTGTATCACAGCCCAATTTGTAATAGCCCAATCTTGGAAACAACCAAAATGCCCATCATTTGAAGAATGGTTGAAAAAGATGTGTATTTTTATACAATGGAATATTACTCAGCTATAAAGAATGATAAATGATATATAAATGATAAATTGTACATAAGTGGATGTATATTGAACATATACTCATAAGTGAAATAAACCAGACCCACATTTGAAAATACTATATAGTCTCTCTAGCATAAGAAATCTAAAAAAGAAATAAAAATGGAAAGGCATAACACAGCTGAATGGAAACCAGACACGTATGAAGCAACACTGAAACTGCGCTTCGAATATGTGTCGTTCTGGACTTTTAGGTGTGTGCTGCTTCTAATGTAAACTCAGCTACTGCTATACTCTCTGTCAAGTAAATGGTTGGTTATCAAAAGTACAAAGAGGAGTATTAATTTAGAATAAGTGACTAGGCAAAATGCCATAGGCTTGACAGGCTACAATTTTATACATCCTTAGATTTCTAAATGTCTGTGTAAAAATGTGTAGCTGCTTTTATCACATTTTATAGAAATTTATTAGTATATCAGTGATTGAAGGAAAATACCAATGTCAAGCTAAGCCTAAGATGTTTGATATACAGAAAGACATTGAGGTTGAGCTCAATTACCTATGTTATAGACTAATAGGATCATGAAGCTTCTCTGCTGGATGGTTGAGAATGTAAGTTAACAAACCAAAACCTGGAGAAAAAGAGAGGCTATGAGGATAGCCATCATTTTGGCTCTAGCCCTTCCAGGTCAGTGAGGACTCAGGACATAAGAGAACCTGTGCTGTAACATCCTATAGCTCAGTGATTTCCTAAATTTTCTGTCCAAGGAGACTGTGGGACCTCGGAGGAAAGGGATAAGTGAAGTATAGTGTGCCTAGGGAGAGTCACCTAGAGAGAAAACATTCTCAGGCTTTCACAGAGAGCAAACTGGTCAAGCAATGGCCGTGACTCATCCTGATGGCTGACACTGACAGCAGTTCTGTAAAGCACTGTACAGGATTCCAAAGTTAATCCTGGGAGGATTTGACTTGGAAAATACAAATGATGAAAGTTTTGATATACAAGTCTTGCTCTAACTTGCTCTTGATCACCCATTAGAAAAGCTTAATTACAAGCCATAAAACAGAGCTAGACTAGTATGGTGAACTGTAAGAGGCTTAAATCAACAGCCTCCAGTATTGCCAGTTTCACCGGTAACCCATTGCCATTATGGAACACTGGACTATATATACAAATACTTCCTCTTAGTTGAAAGAGAAGAAAATTTTTGCTTTTTTTTTCTCTCTTTATCAATATCAATTAGAAAATTCATCACATCTACACCCTGTACTCTGTATAACTATTATGAGAACCACAATATGCAATGTGTCAATTATTGCAAATGTAGTACTAATGTGTTTCGAAAATCTCACATTGTTATGTCTTATTAAAAGTAATTAAAAAAATATAGGGGCCAACAGTCTAAAGACAACCTTGGACAGGTCTAGTTTGCTAATATATTAGGGTTTCTGCAGAAAGCAGGAGACCACGTGGGTAATGGGCTCTATAAGATGGGATAATCATGTCTAATCTTTGGAGAGCAGTCCTCATTGTAAGGACATACGGAAGGGGACACAAGTGTCACCAGGCTTGGTCTGACCCGTTCCACTGCAGTAACTCCTCTTACACCTGCTGCAGTAAAACAAATTTTAAGATCTGTTAGAGAAAGACATGAGTAGGGCTTATTAGGCAATGACAAAGATTAGAGCTCAGCCAGTGGCAGAATGCTGGCACTCAGAGGAAAAGAGAGGCGCTATAGTTTGGAAATGAAAGTATCTATACTCTTCTTTTTTTTTTTTTTAGAATTTATTTTTTTT
Organism: Myocastor coypus; assembly: GCA_004027025.1. Lineage (NCBI taxonomy): Eukaryota > Metazoa > Chordata > Mammalia > Rodentia > Myocastoridae > Myocastor > Myocastor coypus. The sequence goes on along the minus strand of PVJA010028440.1, from coordinate 22,708 downwards.
CTTCTTTCCGAACATTTGTTTGTTTGTTTATTTATTCTTATGGCTGGCTCAGCCTACCCTGAAGGCAGGGCTGGTGCAGCACGTGGTGCCGGGGATCAAACCGCGGTCCCTGCAGCCGCCCAAGCTTTCCCAAGCAGGCGATTTAGACCACTGAGCCATCCCGCTGGGCCCCTATTTATACTCTTCTGAGGGGATAAAAATACTGCTGAGAAAGACTCCAACCATCCCCCCCCACCCCTGAAAAGGTATCAGACAACTAGTAGCTTTTTTTTTTTCTTTTTTTCTCCTTCTTTTTGTAGAATAGGTGACTTAACTATTCTCTGAATTCATTCACGTTTTGTTTACTCTCTCTACTGGGCCAATTTATGGGGGAAGGCGAACAGCACCTGCTCAGCTGTTTCTCCTGACGTGGCTGATTAGCGATCTCCCGTTGTCTTTCCAAGGTCTGTCAACTCCCAAACATTCTGGGAAATTCGGTAATTAAAGGGAAACATTGTTCATGTAGGCTAGTAGTTAACTGAATTATTTTCTAGTACCTTTTTGTGAGACAATAAAATAAAATTTAAAAGCCAAATAATGTCCCAGTAACAGTAGATAATACACCATGTAATCCCAGTAGTATTTCTATTCGCTTTCTACCATGATAAAGTCCATACTGTTTTTACATGGAGCTATTTGTAATTTTGAAAGATAACAGAAAAGCTAAAGATAGCAAGATCAGAATGTCTTACAAGAGAAGCTGAGACTTTGCGGATATGGTTCAACTGGATTGAATGGGATGAAAGGAGCACATGAGGAGGGTGACCCTCATAAATCCAAGGAGCACAGCAGGCGAACTTGGGGAGAGAGATTATTTGGGGGCTTGAATCATGTCTTCCATTATATACTTTAAGTCAACACCTCAAATATAAGCTCAGGGAAGAAATAATTGTACAAGGAGCTTTTAAACTTTATGTAGCCTAATTGGGAAGCAAAGTCTGCTATGCATTATAGAGTCAAATATGAATACCATGCAGTTCTCTATTTCAATGGTTTCAGTGGAATAGGACGTTTTATGCAGTAACAGGGGCATCTTGGGAAAGTGGAATGTGTCAGTTCAGGTTACAGTCGTATGGCACTTGGATAATTCCTTCACTGTTTATTTTTGAGAAGATCAGGAAGGCCTTACAGGGAAACTTTTCAGAAGAATAATGTTGGATTCTGTGGCAATTTGTGATGCAGCAGAAATGAGACACCCCCAAGAGGCACCAGTGTGTCCTCTGAGAAGCAGGAGCCACTGTGTAAGGGAGCACATGGGCTTTCAGTCTTTCTAAAGGACAATAAAAATAGTACCAAAACTTTATTAGAAATGATACAGAAGGGCTGGCCAGACAGCTCAGTGGACTAAAGCACCTGTTTAAGCAGGAGCAGGGACCAGGGTTCAATCCCCAGTGTGTCATGCCGACCATGAGAGGGCAACTGAGACTGGGTGTGGTGGTGCATGTCTGTAATCCCAGAGCTTTGGAGGCTGAAAGCAGGCGGATCACTAGGAGTTTGATCTGTGTACTGAGACCCTGTAGACACTCTACTAAATACATAAAGAAAAGAAATGAGACAGAACTTATCTAAACAAAACAGGATTTCAACAATGGCTATTTGTATTGCATATAATTTTCTTTAAATTAGTTGTTCGGATTACCCTATATAAGCATGAAAATTTGATTAAAAACGTAAGAAAAAATTAAAAAATTTAAAACAAAAAATGAGTAAGTGTTCACTGCTCCTTTCAGCAGATCAGTAGAAATGAGCCAGAAAAAAAAAAAAAAAAAACTTTATCCCAGGTATAGGACAGTGTGTTTAAGGTAAAAGAGCGAAGGGGGAAAACAAGATTGTTGGATAAAATAGAAATGATCTGTGGTGGATCCAGCATTCCTCGCAAAGTTTGAGATGAGTGAGTTTCTAAAGCAGAGAGTAATGTGGTAATAATTTTTATCAGAAAATCATGGTTAAAGACTTCCAAAAGACATCTTTAAAGAGATAAACAGGAAATATACAAAGGAAAAGCCAAAGCCTTTATTTATAGAATGATTTTCATTGCTTGAGAATATCTCTTTAAGTGAGTTGTTTCACATCAGAATCATTTGTCCATTAAAATTATATCTTATCTGTAAAGTATACAGATGCATGTGTTTATACAGAAAGTGTAATTCTGTTACTTCTTGGGTTTTTCTATGTTTCTAGCTGTTTTCATGCATCTAAATAATAAGGCTTCCTAACTTCTGTGTAAGCATTAAAATATTAGCTGTGGTTAAAAATAAAGGCGAACCTTCATTCTCATATCTTCAGCCTTTCTGCATAAATGGATGCAACTAGAGAGTATATTGGTCAATGAAATTAATGAGCCCACATGTGCAAACATCACATTGTCTTGCTAGTATGAGAACCTGACAGAGTAAATAAAGTCTGAGAGGTACACTACACACTCGAAAAGGTAAATAATGTGTTCAATGGGGAGGGAATACTGGGAGGAGAAAAAGGACAGAAGAAAGAAGGGAAAAAGATATATTATGCATACGTGAAGAGTAAATGTACTGCTCAGTTCTGCTGGTCCTTTAAAAGCAGCAGCTAATGCTTAATTTTTTTTTCATTTTATTCTTATTTTTTCCTTTTAATGTCTTATAACTTTTTGTTGCTTTTTTAAACCAATTTTGCACATTTATATCTAGTAACCTAAACAACTAAGTTGAAGATAACGCTATGCAAACAGGAATCATTGTTGAATTCCTGTTATTTTGTTTAGTGAAATTTTGTATTGCTTCTAATGCTATTATTTGAATACTATTTTGTATTCCTTAAAAACTTTTCAAAAACACAAAAAACATAAATTTGACTCATTTTTATAATTGAAAGTATAAAATGAACCCAAAATAGTTTTACCCCTTAAAATCTTTAGTTTTGTGTGCATACTGTCTTTGAAATACAAATGTATTTTTTTAGAAAATGAGACAAAGAATACACAGATGAAAATGGAAGGCTGATAATACCTATCGGGCTATAAAAATTGTAATTTTTGTAATTTTGTGCTCTTTATGGAGCACATTCCAAAGTGAGGGGCAGCAGAGCTCCCAGGGCGGGCGATCGGTGACCCGGAAACATTCCGCAGATGAGCAGACGGCCAACGCAGGGGCAGCGCTCCTCTTGCTAAATACCGTTTCAAGTTAAAACTGATTCTGTGCTGAAAAATGGCCACAGAGAAATACAGTTTTTTGTTTTTTGTTTTTTGTTTTGTTTTGTCTTTTTGAGACAGGGTCTCGCTATGCAGTTGAGGCTGGCCTTGAGCTCACTTTTGTAGCCCAGGCTGGTCTCGAACTCGCACTAATCCTCCTGCCTCAGCCTACCAAGTGCTGGGATTACAGGCGTGAGCCGCCACGCCCGGCAATAAATATAGTTTTGTACCTGTGAGAAGCTAAGAACATTTTATCCTCCAAACTATGCTGTTGAAAACCGGATGTTAAGTCATTTAAAAGCCACTCGCTATATTAGTTTTCTATTACTGATATAAACAGTAACTGAAAGCTTAATGGCTAACACCATCCAATCTAACTTTGGGTCTGCAAAAGACACTGCCAAGAAAATGAGGAGACAAATCCCAGTCTGTGGGAAATAACTTGCGAAAGATGCTACCTGATAAGGCACTGCACCCAAGAAGATGAACAGATGGCAAAGCAGTCAACAGAACCATGTTCCATGTAGCACGTCATTAGGAAAATGAAAATGAAAGCAACTATAAGACTCCACTGTGTACATAGTAGAACAGGAAGAAGACGCCAGACATAAACAACAGATGATTGGGGCACCGTGGAGCAAAGTACGCGTTGCAAGCGTTGCAAGTGGCACTGCAATGCTTAGATGGCAACCCGACAGTTTGTTCCAAACTCAAAACTCAATATGCTCTCACAGTACAATCAATTTAGCGTGTCCCTGTTATTCACCCAAGTGAGATAAAAACTCATATCCGTATAAATACATGGCACCTCAGTTAATGAACTTAATTTTTTTTTAATTTTGGGAAAGATGGTGATATTTGTGTTTATGTAGGAAAGGTGGCCATAATTGTGCTTGTTACCTATATAAAGTTTTTGAACAGAAGCAAAATTATTCCAAAAGATTTTGGTCTTCAACAAAACTGGCAATTATAACTGTTTTTGAACTGAGATATCTATACGTAAAAGTATATAGCATCTATATGCATAGAGCTCAAGCTAGGTGTGGTGGCGCACGCCTGTAATCCCAGCACTCGGGAGGCTGAGGCAGAAGGATCGGTGCAAGTTCGAAACCAGCCTGGGCTACAAAAGTGAGCTCAAGGCCAGCCTCAACTGCATAGCGAGACCCTGTCTCAAAAAGACAAAAAAAAAAAAAAAGAAAGAAAGAAAGAAAGAAAAACCTGTACTAAGGATTATCATTATAGCATGTCCCAAGATGAAGTCCTAACCTCATGAATTTGTGAATGTATAAATATATCAGACAAAAGAAAGTTCAGATACAGGTATTAAGATTGCTATCAGTTAAACTTAAGAATAGGGACGATCTTGATTGTGCAGATGAATTCAGTATAATCAAATCAGTTCTTCCATATATAAGGGGAGTTAGGACAGGGAAAGCAGAGAGATTCCTGACAGGGACTTTGCCAGGGGTTCTGGCTTTGAAGATGGAGGAAAGCATCATAAACCAAGGAATGGTGCTCCTCTATTCCAACGCCTTCAAGTTCATTTACAGTAAAGTTAATGTCCTCAAATGAGCAGTACGGTATGTGTGACCTTCCTCTTCTCATCTCACCCACACCTGTCATGTTCTCAGTTCCAGGCTCTACCCTATTTAACCTGAATTATTTCAAAGTGATTGAAAGGAGAGTCAAAACTGACAAAAAAATAGAGGTAGAGTAATCTAGTGGTTAGACTTCACACTGTCCCATGGCAGAAAACAGTAAGGAAAAGCTGGCCTATATTCTCTGCTTCAGTAGAATGATAGATTTTGAGAGTTTATATTTTTCTGTTTCAAATAATTCCTGCTAGTTTCTATGCAAATGCTTCGAACTTCCCATCTGCATGTTTCAGGCAGAGCTCACTTCATTAACTGTCTAATGTACATTCTAATGTACTTCTGGTTCATTGGGTAACCACAATAAGTTATTGTCTCTTATATGTGTTCTTCAATTGTTTCAATGATGAAATGAAATGCATAGTTTTCTATCCTATGCACTGAAATTCTATGAATATATAAAACTGCTGAAGAGAGGGTGAAAGGTTAAAAACATCGAGAATTTGCATTAAAAAGTTTATGACTCAAATATAATTATTTACAATTGGGGTGACCTTGGACTTGCCAGGAAGCCTGGTCTAGTCTTGAACCAGCAGATATCCTCTTGCTTCAGAGAGTTAAGCATACTTTAAATTTATGAGTTGATGATGTTGCTTGTCAATCTATATCCAATAAGCCATTGGCTTGGTGAAATAGATGCCTGATCGTGTGGCTTTTATTCTCTTGTCAGTTAGGACATAAAAATGATCCTTCTTGCCCTGTTATGGGGGCTGTCCTTTTCTGCCTTTTTATCTGCACCCCTCTTGTTATTCTTCTAATGTCTCATATTTTTCTCTTCATCTTTCTTCTCACTCCTTCCACTTTAATAAACTCAGAAATAGTTCATTTAGATACCACAACTTGAAGGATCTTTCAGATATTTTTAACATTTAGTGCTAATGTTTTAATTAGTACCTGAAATCTCTGTAAGTATGTGGTTCAATTTTAGATTTAACATTAAATATATTCTTAAAAACAATGACACTTCAAATATTTACTGTCAGTTTGGTTTGAGCAAGGAATAAAGGACTGTCAGTCTCCTAAATTACCTCAAAATACAAATAAGCTAAATAATCATAGTTTATGCTTAAGCTAAGGAGAACTTAAAAAAATAAGACTGACATAAAGACATAAACTAGATCTAGGAAGGTAAAGAAATTTTATGAATGATGAGATCCACTTCATGATCATTATTCGGTGACACAACAAGGTATTCTCAATCATAAAGCATTAATCTAGGATGAAATCCACCTGTAGTTTAGTGGAATTTCTTCTTCTTCTTCTTCTTCTTCTTCTTCTTCTTCTTCTTCTTCTTCTTCTTCTTCTTCTTCTTCTTCTTCTTCTTCTTCTTCCTTCTTGTTCTTCTTTCTTCTTTTTTTTCTTCTCCTCCTCCTCCTCCTTCTCCTCTTCTTCATATTTTAGGGAAAGATCTACAGGGTGTTCAGGGTCTCACTACTAAATCGGACTCATAGTGATCCTCTTGCTTATAGCCTCCCAAAAGCTGGGATTACAGATGCACATCACCATGTCCAGTCTCAATGGTCATTTTAAGGTGCCCCTGGGGGTGGGGCTGACACAGCAGGCCTCGAGATTAAACCCCCGGCCCCTGGGCCTGCTTGCAGGCACTTAAATTTGCTGAGCTATTTGGTGGCAATATAATTCAGGGAGACCGGAACAATGCTTCACTACTCTACTATTTCCCCACAGATTTCCATGGATTCTGATCTTGCTGACTCCAAATGAAGGCAGTAAGTGAGGCATCAGGAAATCACTGTGGGTATTCTGGGATTTCAGCTGTAAAAAACGTAGAAGGTAAGATTAAGCATCAGTTTGGCTCACTTTGAGATTCATTCACAAGATGAAAGGAACATACTTCCATGGGTCATGGAAGCATAGCCCTGGGATTAGTGTGTGACCCATTACAGTACTTTTCTGGCTGGGTTTCCCTGTTTAGCTCTATGAGCAGAAATTTCTTCATGAAGTTAGCAGCTTTACTGGACTACTTTACTCTATTTGGTGTAGAGCCGGCTCAGTATAGACGGACTGCCCAGAAACTATAAGCCAGATTAAAATCTTCTTTAAATTGTAGGTGTCAGGTTCTAGGTATTGTGTCAGCATCAGGAAGGAAATGTTAGTAAGCAGAAGACACGGGAGAGAGTTGTTGGTGGTGCCCATTGGCCCCAAAGTATGATTTGGTTTTGTGGCTCAATCCTCTCCTAACTGCTTCTGTTTCTGAGTCTGGAAATTATCCAGTAGAGCATCCAGAGCTTGGGCCAAGGAATATTGTTTAAGGAGGCTTGGGTACCTTCAAAAATCAGTTTGGGAAAGTTGTATGTTAAGTCAATACATCTTTTTAGAACTTAGTATTAAGCAGAAAAAATGTATGCAATGAAAAAAAGTTGAAAGCAAAAGTATAAAATGTGTTACACAGAATGATAATTATCCTGGATATGAAGAGTCATTGCGTACATAGAAATTTCTTTATGTAGAATGAGTAATTAACTTGAGAAAACTAAGCCTTAAATAGAGTCATAGTTTTTCTTTACTTCGGAAATGCTCATAGAATTTTCTTTGCAAGTGTGTACTGAACATCCCAAATTGGTGATAGACTTTGGTGTGTTATCTTTCTTTTCCACATTTTGTGGGATGTTAGCTATTAATACAGACCATCACCATTATAGAAAAAGTGCCTGGGGTTGAATGCAAAATAAAATTGGAAGATGTGCTGCAGAGGAGATTTGATTTTTTTATGCCACATATTTTGAGCATTTAATGAAGATAAAAACTTACAGAATGATGTAATTTCTGACTATTGGATGGAAGCTAGTTTGTGAAAGAAGTATACCTTTAATCAGAAAAGTTCCTAATCCAGCATGCATTAAGCCGTCACCTTTTTTGCAAGAGAGCATTTCTTCAATGAATAATGAAGTATGAGATGAAACAGGACTTCAGTTATGAATGCCACCAGCATTTGCGTGTGTCATGGATGAAAGTTGAAGTGAGTTTTTCAAAAAGACACAGTTTAGCAAGAGCAATGCCACTTTTTACATAAGGCAATATGCCACGTTTACATCTCTAATACTTACAATTTTAATTCCTTTCTACTATGAAGGGAATTCTACTACACAATCAACATATGAAAAGAGTATAAATACTGCTACTTAAGGTACATTTTAGTGTTGAGCTAGAAGTAACTTTTGTCATCTTAGTATAGAGAAAATGAGTATTAAAACAGTCTTCCTATAAATCATAAATAATTATTGGATATCCAACATTGAATGTGTAATTTTAAAAAGTAACAGTTGTGCAAGCAATTTTACATTATTCCAATCTTCATTATCTTTCTGAATACTCAATTTAAAACTGAGTACATTCATCATAAAGGAACAAGGTCAGACATTTTTCACATGCTTATTTGTCTAGTTGGTGTTAACACTGTTTCAACTATATTTGGGATTTTCTTTTGTTTTAATGTATTTAGTACAGGGTCTACAGGGTCTCACTACGCAGATCAGACTCATAGTGATCCTTCTGTTTTCAGCTTCCCAAGTGATGGATTACAGGGTAATGCCACCACGCCCAGTCTGGTCGCAGTCACAGTGCTCCCCAGGGGTGGGGCCAGCACAGCATGCCAGGGATCACACCCTGGCCCCCTGCAGCTGCCTAAGAATGTGCTTTAGTCCACTAAGCTATCTGGTTGGCCTATGTTTAGGATTTTCTACACTGAAGACTATACTGTTTACTTCAGGGCTCAAAAGAGTCCAAGGAAAATATGATTGAACTACTGAGAAACCCACTGGAAAAGGATCTTTTAATCGTCTTTCCTTATCTGTCACTGTAGTGCTCTTTAGCCCTCTCCCTTTCTCTGTCTCCCTTCATTTCTTCTCTTGTTTTTGTAAGAATACATGTGACCTACGTTCCAAATGGCATTTAAAATTACCCAAAGTCCCATTAGCTGAGGACAAGCACCACTGACTTTATCTCCTTGTACTGTTGCTCTTAAGGAGCAAGCTGTGTAGCTCTTACAACCGTAAGCTATTGTTTTAACTGCCCGAACTGGATGGGGAGAGGGGAATTGAAGGAGAATAGGAGATGTGAACGTGAGCAAAAGCTAGATCCTTAAGATCTTGAGACAACAGAATGATTACTTTTAGGTCTTCAATTGCTACTTCTGTCAGTGTCGCCAATTTGTTTTGTTATGTCATCCTTTCTGTGATGAATTTCTCCTCTTTATACAGCCTACTCCCAGGGTGTGCATAGTTCTACTTTACCTTAAATATTCACCCAAGGATTCGCCAACGTCAGCTTACACAAGAAATGCCCAGCTTCATTAAAAAACACATTGCTACCCCATCCACATAGTTTTGCATTACGTAGGTCAGGGAATAGGAATTTGCATTTATAACATAACTGTAGGTAATGTCAGTACTGCTGGAGGAGAGGCCAGTTGTTGAGAGACATTATGCCAGGGAGTGCAGCATAGAAGCCACATGACCACCTTAGTTGTCATGGTGTTGGGATGCAGTTTTTCTAAAGATTGGCATTCTTCACTCTAAAGATAAACCTATTTGAGAGAAGAGTAAATATTCTCCTCTGGTTGTCATTTAAAAGAAAAACAAAGCAAACAACTAAGTCAACAATGTATTGTTTGGTGCAAATACAAAAATCAAACATCAATACAAAGATCTGCGTCTCAATTACTCTTCTCTCCTTGTCAGGACAAAGTATACCCAAAGGGAAGGAGGGAGAGGTTTCCTGTAGCTCACAGTCCGTGGAGGTTTCAGTCCACCCTCAGCTGGCTCCAAGGAAGATGGGCACGTGGCAGAGGGCAAGCTTTCATGGTCGAGACAAAGAGCAGACAGTAACGTGGAGGAGTAGCAGCAAGAATGGCTGCAGAGAGGAAGTCTGTCTCTGTCAAGTTACATTTAGTGTGTCTGCCCCAGGCTGAGTATAGCACTCACGCCCATGATCCCAGTGGATCCTGAGTTAATGACAAACTCTCAAAGCCAGCCCTATGATTGCATGAGACTTTGGGGGAACACATATACACAACACCATAACTATCTGGATTGATACACCTGACTGTGCAGTGAGAAATGCTATCTGAAGTGTAGACCATAAAAGCAAGGAGCGACTGCGCAGTGTTCTGGGTGGAGGGTGTGGGTTGTACACACTCAGCAGGGGCCTGGCAGGGTCCTAGATTGACATGAGAATTTGGACGATGAGATTTTTCTCACTTTGGCAGGGAAGAAAAATCCTTCTCTTAAAGTACACGCATTTGTACATACACTCTTTTCCTTGCGTATTCTTTTTTTTTTTTTTTTTTTTTATGACTGGCTCAGCCTGCCCTGCTGGCAGGGCTGGAACAGCATGTGGTGCCGGGATCGAACCACGGTGCCTGCAGCCACCCAAGCTTTCCTAAGCAGGCGCTTTAGACCACGGAGCCATCCTGCCGGGCCCTCCTTGTGTAATCTTAATCTATCCCTCTACATCAATTTACATGCTTGCTTTATGTGCAGGAAGCAAATTCAGTCTAAATTATGCACAAGGTTGTATTTCTTACCTTTTTTCCTAGCAAAACCTTATTCAGAGCACTACAAAATGTATTCTTCTATAAAATGCCTAGTTTATTTATGAACTTTTCTAATAAAGGAGGGAGAAAAATTCCCATTATTAATAAGAATATGTATAGACGATATTCTATACATCCAGAAAACAACTGACATGTAAGACAAAATCCAGGTAGAACTCACCTCCCTGGATATGGGGGGCGGGAGGGTGGGGCTCTTTATTGTAGACCCTTGTACTGGTTCCCATGACATTCAGTTCTGTTTCTTCACTTTTTGACAACTTCAAAGCACTCTTTACCAGAAGTAGTTCAAGCAGAACTAAAAATAGAGAAGTCAAATCACGCTGAGGGATAAGGCCTGCATCTGAAGTAGTTCCCTGGTTTGCTTTATCTGTGGAAAGGAGACGATTACTGGTCTTGACAGATTAGCTGACCTCACACAAAATTCAAATCCAAACCCTGTGTTTGAAATCCAAGCGAGCTGCCCAGGCATTAATCGTGGGGGCCAGCCCAAAGGCCAGCTTCTTCAGCTCGGCACTTTGCCTGTGGATGCAAGGAAGAAAGAAAGATCCTTGAGTGGGAGAGAACAGGAAGCCTCTTACCAGAGACCAGAGACTGACACCCTTTCCTGATCTCCAACGCCCACTGGCTTCAGTGTACTCATACTTCTTATCAGGAAAAACTGTGCTGTGGGATCAAATCTTGAAACTCATGAATACTTTTGCAGCAGGATCAGGCTTATGATAATGATTTTAACATCTTGGGTGCAGATGGAACACTTGGGTTCTTGAAATAGTTTAAATGTTATTAGCTTAATGAATGGTATTTAGTTTTAAATATAATTTCTAAAGTAGTTAGAAGAACAGAGACAGGGGATATATGGGTAGATAGAGAAGTAGATAGATGAATAGCTAGATAAGAAGACTAAAAAGAAGTTACACAATTTTATCACTATGTTGCATATAAGATTTCAAATTATGGGCCTCATACATACTTACTAAAACAAAGACCATATATCATGATTATTTTATTATAGCCCTGTACTGGCCTGCTCAATCATATGGACTTCTTGAAAACCTGTTTCCTCTTAGTGAATCCCTGGAAAGTATAAATAATGATAATAATAATAATAACAACAATAATAAGATATAGTTAATATTGATTGTGTTATTCTTGGCCAATATAACTTTTTCCTGCATTATCAAATTTATTCCCAGTACAATCCAATAAATTGAACAAAAATACCATCTTCATTTTGCCAGTAAAGAAATAAAAGTCTGAGAAAATTCTAGAAAACCTACCAGATCACACATCCACAAAGTCTTTACAGGAAAGCCAGAAGAGGCGGAGTTACGTTTCCGGGCTTGCTGCACTAATCTCTCTCTCCTTCCCCCCGGGGCACTGAAGCCAATCCTTGGGCCTTGTGGGCAAATGGAGCACCCTGAAGCAGTGGCAGCAGGAAGATGCATTGCTGGAAGCTGAGCACTACTGTACAGGAGGTTCAGAACAGCAACTGTGAAGGCGTTATGCGAAGTCACATCAGGCTGCTCCATAGATCTGTGCTGTCCAGGGGCTGTCATCCAGACAACGAAATTCCTGCTAATTCCAAGGTTTTATAGAAAAAAAATCCCTTAATCCTTTCTTTCAGTCTCCTTTCAGATAAATGCAATGAGAACTAGGAGAAAAACTGTTAGGGCTTGAAAATCCGGTTTAAACCTGAAATCCAAAATGGACTAAAATTGAAAAGGTTTTGAGCAAGTCAGTTAAGTTTTTTGTTGTTGTTGTTGCTGTTGTTGTTGTTTATAGTTTTGGAGCATTTTAATTTTCCAGTTTTCATGTAAGCCTTATTCCACTATTAAACATTTAAATATTGTAAACTCCAAAATAGTCTACCACCTGGAAACAGTTCTTATCTGCAGCATTTTGGAAAATGGTTAATCAGAACTGACAGATTTAGAATACTGGGATATGGTCTCCTTCTTCTATGTGAAGCAATACAAAGAGTAGCCGGGCACTATGGCGGCAGGCCTGTAATCTTGGGAGACTGAGGCAGGAGGATCAGTGTGAGTTTGAGACCTACTTGAGCTACAAACAAAGAAAAGTGAACTCAAGGCCAGCCTGCACTGCATGACGAGACCCTGTCTGAAAAAGACAAAAAAAAAAAAGACAAAACAAAAAGAGTAAACACACTTGGTTGCATGTTTCAGGGCACACTTGTCGTTGTAACGCTGTGCTCCTGCACCAAAGGAAATTTCTTGGATGGAAACTTACTGAGAAAGCTGCTTGACTTTCATGAATTAGATCCTGGTGATTTAGGAGATCTGTTAAACTGGCGAAATCTGTATCGCTTGGTGTATGGTTGACGCTTTGTTTTAACCTACTCTTTAGAGTTTTGTAGAAAGCACTTACATTAAATACTGGATAACAAAATTGAGCATATTTGGTAGCTTTACCCATCAGGCACATATGTAAGGAAGAGTGAGAATCAGAGAGGAACAGGATCACCAGGCTTCTGTGATGTGAAAAATTTATTATGCCTGGGTGAAGGCAGAAGAAGGGTAGAAGCCGTTTCAAGGGATACAAAGATAAGGGGCTTCCTCACAGGGCTTGGAAGAAGGCAAGCACATTAGCTGAGAAGACCTTAGTAATCAGTGGGCAAAAGTATCTAAATGTCCAGTGCCTCACTGTCAAAATCCTCCGGGCATCTGATGTAAACATTTGAATATTTTCAGACATCCTGGTGCTTTCAAGATCCATTCTCTATCTTGTTTGATCCTTTGACATCTCATGCTTGCCAGGGACAACAGCTCTTGGGTTTTCTCCGAGGTTTCTCTGAGAACATTGCTGCTGCTGACAAACAAGTTGGGTCCTGGGGAAGTCAGGCCGCGATCGAGCCTGACAATATCAAGGAGAGCATCTGACGCAGAGCTGCACATGCGCATTTTCTCTTCAAGCCCAGGTAGTAGAGGCGACTGAGGATGACAGAGAAATTATTCTGTAGCATATTTCTTGATGTGTGAACGGAGGACCATCAGTCCTTCAATAAACGTAATTAGCTCTTCTCTCCTTTGCTTTCAAGATTTTGTAAGTAGAATTTCCAAATGTTATGGACAACCAAACTTTCCCTTATAATACTTTCTCAGAACGTGTAGAATCCTATTTCACTTCTAAATTTTCTTAGACTTTTTTCTTCTTTCATATTTGGAATGGGAAGCATTTAACAAATTGTCCTCTGAGCTCCTACTTACAAGCAATAGCATACGTTTAGTGCACGAGAATGGCTATTGCCTACCAGAAAGAAAGCTCAGTGTAGAATCATTATATTGAGTATAGAGTAAATGATGTTCAGGTTGGAAACAGCAGCCCTTACTCTTGCTAATTATGAAGTTAATCAGAGACTGAAAGCAGTAGAAAGCGGATCAAGCACAAAGCCAGAAGAGAAAAGAAATAAGAAGCTGGAATGGCTCTGAAACTAAAAGAGGAAATAAGCTGAGGCTTAATTTCATAGATGTTTTTCGAAGTCTAAGCTAAGCAGGCTTTTAGGGTTTTCATCTGATTCCAACCATTTTCAAAGACTTAAATTGCAGGGTCAAGCAAGTTTTGTGTTCCATGCGCACAGATGCTGGATGAATATCAATATTAAATGGATATTCTAATTGCTAGAGAATAATTCTTTGAGTCACATTCCACATGTACTATGTGAAATGGACAACCTCAAATTGCCTTAAATCATCTTTTCACAGATGTGTGTGTAGCCAAGATCTCTGAATAACTGACATGCGTTCTTCTTCCCTGGAGCACAGGGCTCATTTATTATGTACAAAACAAAAGGATGATGTCTCTGTCTAATGCAAAAACTGGAAGACTTGCCTGCAGCTCACTGAAACTGATTTTTATAACTTGGCAGTAGAGTAAAATCTCAGCATTTCCTCAGTACTAAACACTATCTAGTTCAATTTGTCCTACACTATTTGCTCCCTAGCTACAGCAGAGATACAGAGATTTTATTTCCTCTCCTGAGTTGTGGTTATTCTCCTGTACATTTCCGATTTCTGTACTGGAAATGGAGTGGAAAAGAAGTAAGCTCAGTCCTTGGTCTGCTCTAATAATGTATGCAAGTATAGTCAGGCTGGAAAAGCTCCAACGTTGTCTTTGTCTCCCGGAATGGTCCTGTCCAGAACGCTGACTAGCGGTCTTCTACTGCAGTTGAAAGCAATTCTCTTGATGTACCTTCTAATGTAGTGTCTAGGTCTACTTATTTGTGTCTATCTTAACAAAATGCACTTCATTGGTTAAGATAATTTTCTGAATGACCAGTTTGCCTAATTTGCATGTTCCTATAACCATATATTTTTATAGCATTGATACATTGCTTAGTTTTAAAAGCTATTCAGATTTCTATTTTTTACTCTCTTTTATTTTTCATTTTTGGGTTAGCCTTTATGTCGTGTTAAAATGACCTTTTGTAATGATTATTTTCTCTTCTTCATGATTCTTCTCCACATGTGATGGGGGTAGGACCAGGCATAGGATTCTTCTGCTGGTTGGCAGACCAGAGAATAAACTGTGGAAATAGGCTTCAGGGACTTCAGCTCTTTGTGAAATAGCCTGCCTTCTGGAACTTCAAGTATTTAAATTAAAAAAGACCCTATTGACTTTTACTTTTAAAAAAAGGGTATATTCGCTTTCTACTAAGTGAGAATGCAGTTCTCAGAATTTGTGGAATTCAAGCATGATACAGGAAGACAACATTGCATAGAGTCGTGCAGTGCCTGCCTGGTTGCCCCAGAAGTAGAGTTGTCAAGAAATGTGTTCAGGGCCAACTGCTCTGGACCACAGCCTGCTGCCCATCTCATGAGAAATAAAGCTGGCTTGTGATGCAAAATGAAGGGTTTCAAGCCAGCAAAACTACACATCCTGAAGGGCCACCATGGGTCGTTATGATTTTGGCTTCTGTTTCCACGTTGGTTAATGATACTCAGTGTAGTTTCAGGTGCTTACTACATATTAGCACATTATCTTTGGGGAGAAAATATTTATTCAGACACTTTACATATTTTTTAAATTTTTTTAATATTTATGTCAATTATATAATCTACATACAAAACCTTTGGCCGACATGATTTACACACACTTTCTGCAGTTTTGTGAGTTATTTCTCTTATTTATGTCACACTTTGTAGCATGGACAAACCTTGATGAAGTCTACCTGATCTGTTTTTCTTCTGTGCTTTTGATTTTATGTTTAAAAGCGCTTCTTTATTTTAAGATCATGAAGATTTACTCCTAAATTATCTTCCAAAAGCTTTAGTTTTGGTGCTTATATTTAGGTGTTTGATTGAGCTTTACTTAAATTATAAATATAGTATGAAATAGAGATCCAGGTTTATGTTTTTGAGCATTAATATTTTGTTGTCATAGAATTATTTTATTTTTTAAAACCTCTCCTTCAATTTGTACTGTTGAAAGCGAACATTGCAACTATGTTAAAAACCCAGCACCCACAAATAACTCTGAACTCTGTACTCAAAGTGATCTGGACATCTTTCTTATGCCAGTACCAAATTGTTTGGGGTGTCATGGCTTTGTATTAAGTATTTAAAAGGAAGTGCTTATGTGTCAACTTTGTTCACTGTTTTTCAAGACTACCTTGACTGAGAACAGGTGAAGCCTGAAAACAGGAGGATCACTATGATTCCAAGCTGCATAGTGAGACCCTATACAGAAAAAAAAAAAACAAAAAACTTTGACTGTAGTTCCTTCAATTTCCGTATAAATTTTTGGTCACCTCAATTAGAGCAAGTAAAGCAAGTAGCATTTTCATGAGGTTTGCATGTGATCTGCATGTCACTTGCAGCAGTATTTCCATCATACAACTGATCACTTATAGAGGTACTTTGTAAGTTCTTTCAACAGTTTCTACCATTTGTGCTTCTCTTTTAAAGTAAATTCTGAAGTGTTTTATAACTGTCGATGCTATAAGTGGAAAATTTTTTCTTAATTTCTTCTATTATTGTGCATTGTTAGTATAACAATACCATTAATCTCTGTGCCCTGATTTAAGTACGAAGACCTCTCTTCATCCTGTAGTTTATTTCTCTGGCCCAGAGGCCCTAACAACAACTTCCTCTATGATGGCAGACCGCCTTAGGATCAAGGGGACTTTTCTCTAGTTTTTGATTAGTTTTTGATGATAGGAAATGTGCTCTGGCTCTCTCACCATCAAGTATCATATTTGTGTGATTCTTAGATGTATTGTTTTTCAGGATAAGGTTGTTTTGTCTTTTTCTCCAGTTTTTGATGTTTTTGTCATGAAGAGCTATGGATTTGGCCAACTATCTTTTTTTCATGTTATTGAAATGTTCATTTCCACATTTCTCTATTGCTGTGTTCAAAGGGAAAGAACAACGGGGGTGAGAAGAGAGGAGAAAAGAAAGAAAAAAAGGAAAGAAAATATATACAGCTGCGTATACAGGATAGCTTAGATGATCATGCTGCTGATTTCTGCTGGCCAAGTGGAAAGAGCGAGGCATGCTTCAAATTTTTTCTCTCCCCTTTTTAAGTTCAATGACTTTTTGGATCAATTTTTCATGTTTACCTTGGGTAATTTAAACAACTAATTTGAAGACAACAGTATGCAATATTGCTCAATTTCTATTTCATTTAGTGAAATTCTGTATCGTTTCTAATGTTTATGTTTTTATTTTTATTCTCTGCAAACATAAGTAAAAATAAAATTTCTCCTTCCATTTTTTTTTCTTTTTCTTTTTGGAGACAGGTCTCGCTATGCAGTTGAGGCTGGCCTTGAGCTCACTTTTGTAGCCCAGGCTGGTCTCGAACTTGCACCAATCCTCCTGCCTCAGCCTCCCGAGTGCTGGGATTACAGGCGTGAGCCACCACGCCTGGCATCTCCTTCCATATTTGTTAAGTCTTTAATTATTCTTCTCAAATCAGTTTTGGTAACTTAATCATTTTCTTCTAGTAATTTTTCTATCTCATCTAATGTATCCAATATATTGGCATGTAGTCATTAATGATATTCACATACATATAATGTTTTTAAAAACCCATAAGATCAATATTTATGTGCTGAATCTTCAGTCTTCCACAACTAGGTAATGTGTTGGATATTTTACTTTTATTGACCAATATTTCATGATATTATATTCCTAAATTTGTACTATCTTTATCTCCATTGCTTCGGAATTGACTGAAGATAATGGTGCCAAGTATTATTATGGTACATAT
Organism: Myocastor coypus; assembly: GCA_004027025.1. NCBI lineage: Eukaryota > Metazoa > Chordata > Mammalia > Rodentia > Myocastoridae > Myocastor > Myocastor coypus. The sequence goes on along the minus strand of PVJA010028440.1, from coordinate 5,055 downwards.
GTCAAAGTCTATTTCTTCATACTGGGTCTTACAAATTGCAAGAAATAATTCAAGTTTTTTTGTATTTTGGAGGTAATTCTGGAAATACCAAAAAGTCCAAGAGCCACCTAAGAAAATATATTAAAATTGGGTGCAATAAGAGGGTCTGTTATCTCTTCAAATAGTTGATTCTTAAAGTTGAGAAAAAAATTCTAATTACAAGAGTCACTCTCAGGTCATGTCTGAGACTTACAATTGTAAATCCTTTTCAATTACATACTGTAAAGAGGAAAGTACAGTTCATAACTAAAGAGATTGTGAGAACTCATAACTTGGTACTTTTTATCTGCAAGGGCAAAATGTTTATCCATTACCTCCCATCCTGCTAAGCTGGATTTATCTGATCATTGTGAAGATCTCCATTTCTCTGGTTTGGATTGTTATGCCTAAAATTTGAGCTGATGTCTCACTGGTAGACAAGTATTGTAGGCTGGCTTTTGCTTTCTTTCCAAGAGGCTGAGATCCTCATCCGTGCAAGTTATAAATGCTACTTTGTATTACAGAAGGGATTTTCCAGATGCTTATAGGAGTCAGGAAATGAGAAAATTTATTTGCATAATAATTGATTCAGGGATACATGTACTCATAGGTATTATTTTATCAGGAAGGCAGAGAGAGCTGGACACATAAAGGAGGAGGGGACAAAGTTGTGTGTCTACAGAGGCAAAGGTTGGAGGCTCTCAGCTGCAAGCAGAATGTGGCTACCAGAAACCAGAGGGAAGGCTGGGCTCTCTCTGAGTCTTCACCACTGCAGAAAGCTTGATTTTGGCTCTGAGATTCTTTTCTTTCTTTCTTTCTTTCTTTCTTTCTTTCTTTCTTTCTTTCTTTCTTTCTTTCTTCTTTTCTTTCTTTCATGTATTTATAACAGGATCTATGTGGTCTCACTACATAGATTGGAATCTTAGTGATTCTCCTGTGTTCACTGCCCCCCCAAGTGCTGGGATTACAGGTGCACGCCACCACACCCAGTCTCAATCACCCTCTCAGTGTGCCCTGGGAGCAGGACCAGCACGGCGTGCCAAGTATCAAGCCCTGGTCCCTGTGTCTGCGTAAGCAGGCGCTTTAATCCGCTGAGCTATGTGGCCGGCCCAGCGCTGTGGTTCTGACTTCATTATTTTGATCTTTGAAGCAGTAAGGACATAGATTTCTATTGTCTTAAGTCAGGAAGTTTGTTGTAATTTCTTACTGTAAATGAATGGAAGATTATTTAGTAAATGAATGGAAGCTTATTTAATAAATGACTGATTTTGAGCAAAGCTTCAAAGTCAGAAGAGTGTGTATTGAATTATTTTTCTATCCAGTTTTCTGGCTGTTACATTGCTATGAGAATCGTCACCTTTCGTTCTGTCCTGGCTGCTCTGTACTGTGAGTTTCAGTAGCAGTAATAAAGCAACATCTTCTTGGCTCAATTGTCACACACAAAAATAGCGAGAAATATCACACTCATTCTTTCCTAGTTCAAGAGAGCAACTGTAACATCTCTAGTGTCCCTGTAAACAGATTTGCCTTTGTTTTTCTTCCAAGCCATAATGTTTGCTATTTTCTTTGGTATAATTGAAGGCCTTTCCCCTCACTCTCTGGTCTCTCTAGTGAGTTTCAGTAGAGAATTTATTCTTGATGTTCCTCTTGTCACTCACATTTCTTCCCAGCCTTGAGGTAATGAATCTTTATTGTTTCTAACATTGGCAGAGATCTTCTTTTATACTCTGTGCAGCTGGTACCATGTTGGAATGACAGGGAACATTTCCACCCACGACACATCTATGTGCTTCCATGTGTGCTGCTTCCCCAATAAGCAAGCTGTAGGGAGGGAAGTCACTGGAACTGCTCACTACCCTACTATCATTTGCCCTGATTTTCTCACAAGTCATAATTACAGGGCCATAAGACAAACAGCATTTCACACATAAAACGGCTTTCCCTTCTCTTCATCCTGTGGTCATTACTCTAAGCCTCTGCTCTCTGAGTCATAAGTGAAGAGGAATTCATGCTCATAAGATTACATTTACAGGAGATTTAGCGTTGAAACTCATTCCATTATGGATCAGAGGTATTTGTTAGGAGGTTTTCAGTATAACTGCTAGTGCATCAAGTTATTCCTAGGAAGGATTTCAGGCAGTAAAAACCCAATGATAGAGTTTGTTCTAATTAGATTGTATTCTAATCCATGCTGAGGATTGAACTTGGGGCCTTAAACGCAGGAGGATACGGTGCCAGAGTTTTGGGTGTCATTATCACTTGAGTGTCAATTTTCACCATCCAGTTGATAAAGCAAATCTGTAATCTAGAAATGGACCTGATCTACGAAGTCAATTTCAAAGTAATGCTTTGCTTCTTACTAATATTCCTTTAGCAGCACAAATCAATTGGCTGTTGAGTCTTTTGTTCTTAAACAAATATCAATAAATGGAAACAGTTTACCTCTACAGAATGCAGGCTTCACACAAAAACAAGTTACAAAATGTTCAGTTGAATTTGTACCCAAGAGTTCATACATCAAGAAAACAATTAAGCTAAAAGAAGGTGCAGTTGTGAATAAAAGACACAGTATTATGTCCTGTGTGTATACAGTTTTCACGTTGTGAAGGCAAAGGCAGCTTGTCCAGGATCCCTCCTGTCTCTCAGGAGGTATTCCCATCCCCCATTCTCCATTTCCCATTCTATATTCCAAAAAAGTTCCCTACTCAAAGCATGATTTTATCATCTTCTGTCTTAAAATTGTCTGAGTTTTCCGTTTATTTTTCTTCATTTTACTAATAAGTAATTGAAGTGATATAAAATTGACTCAGATTACAGGACAGTCTGTAACCAGACCAGGCAGAAGCTACCATTAACATCAAGAATATTGTCTCCTACTATAAAATACAGAAAGATATATTTTGGCCTACCAGATATGTTTTTGCATTTATCATATGACACAAAGATCTATTTGATATAATTTATGCTTTATAACGATGATGTTGAGACTTGATGTTTTTAAGACACTTAAAACATCCCTTGTATTAATACAGAATGCAAACTCACACATTTAGATATCTTCAGAAATAGATGAAAAAATTTAGGACAGGTTATTTTAGGAAGTTTTGCCATCATATTAATGATTATATGAATAAATAAAATGTAATGTTTTCTAAATTCATTCTTTGATCATATAGCCATTTAATATAATTTCAGATACTGTCTCGGACAAAAATTTATTGTTGCTCTTAGGATTACCACAATAAAATGTCGATGGAGTAAAAATAAACCTGGTAATGGGAAGCTTATATTTTACAAAAGCAAGAATGTACAGTATTGAGCCGGGAGTGGTGGTGCACGCCTGTAATCCCAGCACGTGGGAGGCTGAGACAGGAGGATCAGTGTGAGTTCAAGACGAGCCTGGGCTACAAAAGTAAACTCAAGGCCAGCCTGAACTGCATAGCAAGACCCTCTCTCAAAAAGGTGAAAAAAAATGTACAGTATTAAGTTTTACAGAGAAAAATGAAATAGACAGAAAAAGAAGAAAAATTAACCACACAACTGTGACATAGAGAAGGTGACATACAAAAATCTTTAAGGTTAAAAAAAATTAAGTGAAGGAACAAACCATGAAGAAAAGCAGAGAAGAAGCATTGCCAGCAACAGAGAAGAATGTTAAATACTTGAGGTGGGAGTGTTGTTTTTCAATAATGCTACAGAATGTAACATTGTGGTAGACTGAATAAATGATGGTAGAAAAATACAAGATGATTTCAGAACGATATGGGCCAGCAAGACTGAGGACAGTTTCAAAGGTAGTGCTCGTACTGTAGAGTTTTAAAGTGATCACTGTTGTAGTGGCATTGGTTTTAGGAAGATAATTCAATTCTGCTGTTTGGTAAGGCTCTCGGAGACAAGTAAAGAATCAAAGATTTCTTCTTTTGATTACTAGGGAGACAAATATTTTTGTCACTGAGGACTCTTTTGGGAACAAGAACCTGGCTAGTGCAGTTATTAAGGATCCAACTCATGGTCATGAGCTTGGCTCTCAGGCAGCGCGGGAGTCTGATGGGATGCCAGATGCCAGGTTCATTGCTTTCTGCCTGATCTTGGCATTCAGCAGAGGAAGTAGATGATCTGGAAAAGACTTTTTTTTTTTTTTTTTTTTTTGCGCTACCAGGAATCAAACTTAGGACCTTGTGTTTGCCAGGAAAGTGTTTATTCTACTGTGCTATCTCCCCAGCCCCTGACAAATCAGTGTTGATGTTGAAGTAAATTCATTAAAATGAGAGGGGAATTTATATATCAGTTCTCTCGTATATGGATGATTCAAGACTTTCTTGTTTATTTAGGAAGTCACAGATATGCATAGAAGAAGAGAGATGATCCAGGTGGACTAAACATTTGGAAAAGGCTGAGGGAGTCCTAGTTATATAAAGCAGCTGTGAGCTTTTGCAAGTTACAGGAACATATCTTTCAGTGAATGCCTTGGCCTTTCCTGCTTTAAACCAACTTAACACTTGAGAAATGTGGCCAAAAAAGAAAATCAGTGCTTTCGTTGGATGTGCGGCACACTCCTGCAATCCAAGTACTCTGAGAGGCTGAAGTGAAAGGGTCACAAGTTCCATCCCATCCAGGACAATTTAACAAATTAGTGAGCATGTGTATCCAAACAGACCAATAAATAAAGAAAGGACGGGGAATGTAGCTCAGTAGGAAGTTCCTAGGTTTAATACCGCAAGAGAAAGTAACAAAAAAAGGAAGAAGAAGAGCAGGAGGAAGAGGAGAAGAGGAAAAAGCAAGAGGAAGAAGAGGAAGAGGAGGGGAATAAAGAAAAAGAAAACGGTTGAGATTATGTTTCAGAAGAGATATAAATAAGGGCTTTATATGCACTTCACATCAACAGCATGGAGATAGTATAAATGGTATGTGATTAGGTAGTGCACACATATTTGCAAGCAAAAAGGGAACTAACAGTTATTATGATGCCAGAATAATGGAGGAAGATAGTAGAATTTTGATTGAATATTTGAAAAGCAGATTTTGATTTTTCTTGTT
>PVJA010028439.1:0-27610 GCA_004027025.1 Myocastor coypus | reverse complement strand
GTTAATGTTTAGTTGTTTGATCAATCTTATATACCTATATGTATTAATCTAAACTGATCCGATGATGAAAATATGTAATATAACCATTGTTAAATTTAAACAATAAAAGAATTGAAAAAAAAGATTAAAATAGAGGTTAAAAAAAGAAAAAAATGGTAATAAAAGAGAATAAGCGACAAGGAATAAGTGTCATAGGATTGACCTGCTATAATTTTGTATATGGTTATATTTCTAAATTTCTACATAAAAATTTGTAATTTTTTATCACCTTCTACAATAATTTATTAGAATATCAGTAACTGATGGAAAACACTAGTTCCATGTTAAGCCTAAGGCATTCACACAGACTATGATGTTAAGTTCAAGTGCCTATGTTTTAGAGTAATATCATCGCTAAGCTTCTCTTCCGGAAGGATAACTACTTAAGTGTGCAGACCAAAAAATGAGAGAAAAATAAGGTCTACAAAGACAGCCAATATTTTGGCCCTAGCCCTGCTAGGTCAGTGAGAACTCAGGACATAAGAGAACCTGCACTGTAACATCTTATAGCTTAGTGGTGTTCCAAATTTTCTGTTGTAGGAGATTTTGGGGCCACCGAGGAAAGTGACCGACAATGTATAGTGTGCCTAAGGAGAGTCACCTAGAGAGAAAATATTCTCTCAGACTTTCACAGAGAGCAAATTGGTCAAGCAATTGCTGTGCCTCATTCAGATGGCTGACACAGAAAAAAGATCTACAAAACACTGTACATGATTTCAAGATAAATCCTGAGGGGATCTGACTGACCTTGTCAGATACAAAAGTTACATTTTTTGTTATATAGTTCTTGCTTCAACTTGATCTTAGCCATCCAGCACAAAAGTTTAACCATGCGATATAAAAAGTAAAGCCAGATTAGTATGCTGAGCTGTAAAAGGCTCAAATCAACAGCAACTGATATTTCCAGTCCTGCTGATAACCCACTACTATTATGGAATATTGGACTATACATACAACTACTTTCTCTTAGTTCAATGAGAAGAAATATTTGTACTAATAGTACTTAGAAAAGTTACCATGTCTGCCTCTTGTACTCTGCACAACTACTATGAAGACAACAATATGCATTGTAATACTTGTTGTGTCTGTTGTCTTAATGAGTTTTGAAATGGTCTCATTGTCCTTTCTTTCTTATTAAAATTAATAAAATTTTAAAAATTAAAGTGTAGAAAAACTGGGCTACACAAACATTGAAAAGTTAAAAAAAGAGGTTAAGCTGGGCATGGTGGCGCACGCCTGTAATCCCAGCACTCGGGAGGCTGAGGCAGGAGGATCGGTGCGAGTTCGAGACCAGCCTGGGCTACAAAAGTGAGCTCAAGGCCAGCCTGAACTGCATAGCGAGACCCTGTTTCAAAAAGACAAGAAAAAAAAAGAGGTTAAAAAAGACAGAAAGCCACGGGTAGTGGTGTATGCCTGTCATCCCCACACTAAGGTGCCTGAGACAGGAGGATCTCCTCGACTTCAAGGCCAGCTTGAACATAGCAAGACTCTGTTAAAACATGAAAAAAATAAAAATTAAACATAAGAGAAGAGGCAGAAAATGACCAGGAAAGATGCCATCATATCACCTTAAGCAGAAAAGGGCCACTGAAGCCTAAGACAGAAAATGTTGACCTTGAAGTTCTTGAAGGCTTCGTAGCAGACCTGCGAGCTGCTTGGCAGCAGGGCCCTGCTTCCTGCACTTGTCACTTTGCTCCTAGCCCAGTACTTAGCACTACGGTCCCATTGTAGTGACCTCTATACTTATTACAGTGGTCCCAAGTAAAGTCTTTTGATGGTGCTTTAATAATATCTTGGAATGTTTTTCTTTAACAATATCCACACAAACATTTTTCTTAGCTTGATCAATGCAAGAACAATACCCATAAGAGAAAGTACCTTTGTAAAACTCTTCTGATTTAAAGGGTGTTGAATATGTGAAGCAATGTTTGAGAGACTTTAGAGTGGTTAGGGTGGTTGCTCTTTGTAAAAATCATTCTAAATCCAATTAATTTTTTACATTCAAAGGACATTTCTGTGTAACCTAGACTTGGTTAGAAATATGAAAGCAAAAATGTACACTGATTGGAGGCTGGCTCTGCTTTGTTAGTTGAGCTTGGAGTGGAGAATTCAGTAAGATGTAGTAGGTTTATGAGTTAATGTAGAGATAAAAAAAAGTAGCACCTCAAGAGGCAGAGAGCAATAAACAAAGCCCAGGAATGGCTGTGGTCCAATAGCAGCTTATTCTTGTGGTTCCCTATTTGTTGTCTCCTCCTCCCCTGCTTAGAATCTTTTTAATTAGCTTTTTTTTTCTGTATCCGGGGGGGGGGGGGTTGAACTCAGGACCCTGCACTTGCCAGGCAAGTGCTTATTCTTCTCAGCTTGTGTGGACCTAGCCTTAGGGAAATGGTGGTGTTCACAGATTTTAGCCTTTCTTTACTAAAGTAATTAATCACATGAGCATGTTCCTTAGCCCTAAATAAAACTGAGATGCTTCTGGAGCTCTGGGCTCACTTCGAGAGAGATAAGTCTCAGTGAGACCCCTGAGCTAAATTCATCAGGTCTTCTCGTCAGTTCTTTCGGCACCAACTCATAACATACAATAGGTGGTATGGAAATTAAACCAACAGTCATCGTGCTGAGTTACATTGCCAACCATCGCCTTTGGTTTAATTTTTAAAAATTTGAAATAGGAGGTGGTTAAATTGTCCAGGCTAGGTTTGGACATTGGATGCTCTTTCCTTAGGCTTCCAAAGTGCTGTAAGTGAGAAGGTCTGGCTAAAATTTGATCATATGCAAAGGAATTGTGCCTGCTCCAGTTACTCCAGCCCTTGCCCAGTGAGTCTATCCTCCTCTGAATCACTTCCAGTGAGTTTTTTCCTGGTTCCTAGGGGTCAACCAAGGAACGGTCCTCTCCCAACTGGCTTCATTTTGAAGCCCGTGCTGGCTGACTCACTCTTGGTCACTTAATGGAATTGTCTTCTGGGAGCCCTTGTGCTGGTCCACGTGTTCCATCAATCACCCTGTCATCTCTCCTGATTTCTTCCATTTTCTGAGCCCCAATTTCTTTCAAAAGCCCTATTTTTCTTTGCTCTTCCTAGAATTGCCATCAGATTTCACCAGTAGGCCTGTCATGGAGATTTTCTGCAAAGTGATTTTTAATGCTATAAATATTGCTAAAGTCTATTGTCCATCATGAGTACTTCAGGCCTAGCCCAAGAAAGCTGATCTCAAGTCCATTCCTGTATGGTTTTGCAAAACCTTTATCATGTTTGGTTTATTAAGAATATTTACCAGCTAATATTTCACTTTCATGGCAGATTGGAAGCCTCGCTTTTGCATTTATGTGATACTATTGTCACAAGCAGGACTGAGATCAACTTCTGACTGAGCTAAAACAGTGGCATGTATGGAAAGTGGGCTGCTCCTCTTCCCTTTCCTCGTCAATGCTAGGACAAGTCACATTCAGCCACTCTACTTCTCTGGTTTCAAGTGCATTAAGGAGTCTTGGGAAGTCTCCTGGAATCAAGAGGCTACAGGTAGAGAAGCAAGATAGAAGTAACAGCTTCAGGGCTGGGGAGATAGCTCTGTGGCAAGTGCAAGGTTCATAGTTTGTACCCCAGTCCCACAGAAGAAGAAGAGGAAGAGGAAGAGGAAGAGGAAGAGGAAGAGGAAAGGAAGAGGAAGACAGTCTCTTTCTTCCTTGCACAAGCTCTTCCATATCCCTGCTGCCTGGTGTGAATCCCTAGTGCTATTCAAACCTTGTGTTTGACAGCTGCACAGCTGCTGAACAATTAAACCTCCTTATCTCAGGGAATTTGCAAAAGGACAGAGAGAAAGACTCTCCCCTGCTCAGAGTATGGTGTAGGAAGTTGTGTCAAATTATGTGAAAAGCCAGAAGCAAGAAGGGATATAATGCTAAGTGAGTTATTATAGAAACTGCTCTCTGACAGTTTATCGTAGAATCAAGAAGTCTTAAGTTGGAAGATGTTCATAAATATTTTCAACATGACTTATGATGCTAATTTGCTGTCTCTGAAAGATAAGAAGAGAGTTATGGTCTGTTAGGTCCTCGGTTGATGAATAGAGGTGTTTACAGTATTACTCAGCCTTACAGTTAGGTGGTGGGAGGCTCTTTCCAAAGCTATGAGATGGATAGCCCATCACAATGGCTACAAGCACAAACAGCTTCAGGTAAGCCAGCCAGACTAAGGCTTACCACTCTTCAGCCTGTTAGTGTGGATTCATAACACCAGTAGTTAGTGGTGGGTAACTCAAGGCACTCTACTCCCACTGTTGTCTCATCTCAACTTCCTTCCTGTTGACAGAGCTGCTGTCAAGAAGGAATAACTGAGAATAGATTTACTGCTGTCAGGAACTTTGTCCCTAATGGAGCAATGGTTGTGGTTCATGCTCATAGATGAGGTTTCTGTTTTATGAAAAGGGACATCACCCTCATATATAAGCTTAATGTTAAATGCTAGGTCCCCGTGTAGCCTCATTAAAATTTTAGCGGGCATCTTTGGCCTGGAATTTCAAGGATTTAAAATAATGGCTGACTCAACCAGAAGATTGATTCTGCCCCTGCTAAAAGGTATTAAAGCCAAATTGAGGAATCAGAGTCATGATTAAGGGGAGTGTTTCTGATGTTAGATTGGTTTCCCCAGTGAGTCTCAATTTTTTTCTGAGGGTGAAAGAACATGAAAGAGTGTTTGAGAATGGCTAAAGGAAGGGATAACAGTTATGTGTGGAATAAAATGACAGTATTCCTACCACTTAAAATATTAATGATAGAGTGTGAAGCTCTGAAACATCTTCATGGCTGGAGAGAATGCACAGTTGAAAGTATTTTTGGAGAACAGAGTAAGAAAAACGAAGAAAGCATTGCCTCACACAGTTACATTCTCTGAATATGAGGAATATCAGGTGAAAGACACTGACAGTTCGGCATGAATTGATCCCCACTCCTGCAAACACTCCCCTAAATGCAACCTCCTGGATTGCAGTACAACATCAGGGAAAACTTTCAAGTCAAAGTGAGCCTCTGGAAGAATTGCTCGATTGTTCTCATGCACACAAAGGCCCGTTCTTGCCCCTAGCTCTATAGAAACTGCCTAGAGCACTGCCTGGCACATAATAGCTTTCTGGTAAATAAATATTTCTTATATAAACACAATGTGAAAAGTGAAGAAATAGTATCTTAGATGTGTGCTTGATCCATTGTATGTATTTCCCTCTCCCTCTATGCTCAAGGAAATAACCTCTTTGAAGAGCAATAGAAGGCACAGAAAAATGCATTTAGTCTACTCAAATAATAGAAGTTTAGATCTAGTTTGATTAGAACACAGTACATTGAACCATAATAGTATACTAGTAGGTACCAAAGAAATATTTCTTGTATAAATAACTATCAATAAGACTTCAAAGGAAGTATGTACTGAGAAAAATCTTTGTCAAACCATAAATCCAAATCAATATTTGGCTATCTGTCTTGTTCTCAATTTTGTGCTTAGAAGTGTAGCAGGTCAACTAAAACAATGTAGGTTGTTTAAACATAATACTGAGCCATTTTCAATAACAAAAGGTGGACTGCTGTCCCAAATGCTCACACAAAACTGAATGTGTTCATTTCCCGTCCTGTTTGTAAACTGCTAAGGAACTTGGGAAAATCATTCCTGCAGTTATATTATATCCAAAGAGCCAATATGAAAAAATTAGCTGTTGGGAATCAGAGGAAAACATCCATGTTTGTTTGTATTTTCACAATAACACTATTTTCTCAGTATGAAGTCCAGTTTGTACTACTTTCATTATCAGACCAAACTGACTTTTAACGAAATAATCAAATAAAAAGTGATTTGATTTCTTCTAACGCAAGTATTTACATATCACCATTTGCTCATGTGAGGAGCTTCCTCCTCTCTCGCCTGTACTGCGGAGCCATCGCAGAGATGGTTTGCATAAGTAATGCATTTATTTACTAATCTTCAAAGAGTCTCTATTTTTCCTGCCTTCCCACTGTAGTCATTAGGGGTCACAACCCTGCAGGAAATATGGGCTGCCATGGTAACACAAAATATCTGCTGCTGGGCTTAGCGTAATTCCTCCCTAATAGAAAAACAATGAGCAGCAAATCCCATCTTTGATAAACTGGCTTATTGTTGTACGCAGCCTCTACCTGGGAGGTGGAGATCTCCCAGAGCAGTTTTAAATGATACAAATGCAATTCATATTGGATTGATTCTCATTTTGCACAAGGAACTGGGTAAAATTGTGCCAGGTCAAGTTAAATTTCTTGTCACATTTAAAAATCCTTGGCACTACATTCACTCAGTCATCTGTTGGGCACATTTATCAGAAGCCATGTGTCACTGTGGTAGAGACTGGAACAAAGAAAGTCATTTCCCCAAATCATTTTGAATCCCCATAGAGAACTAGAAATAAAATCCACCAATTGCATCATTTCGACTATTTAGTAATGGTAGCTTTTAAAAAACTAATTTGCAGTCTTTTCTATGAGAAGGAGGGTGAGCCTGCTCTGAGTTAGGGGACCACATAGGACTGAAACATATTGTGATATTGACGTCAAAGAGAAATCATGTACAACAACAAGAACATGCTTGCTTATATATAGGAACAAAAGAAATGTAAAGTAAGAAAGGAAGAGTTACTGCCCAGTTAGTTTTCTTCTGGAGGGAGATGGTTCAGGAAACATCTTGAAAGTAAAAATGATGACTTAAATAGTGGCCTCATACTGTCTCTAAAATGTATAGTTCTCCTTGAAGTACACACTCCCCAACATGTGTGCTTTGGATGTTCAGACACGTGCTCAGTGCCTTGCATACTGACCGGAACATTGATTAAAGAGGTAGTGGTTCTTGTCTCCAGTGACTCTGATTAGCTCTTACATCTCCAAGGTATACTCGGCATCTGCTGTTTGATACTCCTGCTTTCTGTAATTCAAAAATATACCCCTTATTCCATTCAGGTCATTGGTCTCACTGTTTTCCAACACTTTCTGCTTGTCATATTACTCCGTCACTATATAGACTGTATTCTTCTTCCCTGTGTCATTAAACCTCTTCATCCAAATTCTTTAAGTCCTTCATGCTCAGCTTCAGAATATGCAGAATGAAGACCAGTGCAACTGTTTCTCATTTATCCCTTTACGGTGTCTACTATTAATATTTGTTGGATTCATACAAGGCAGTTTTACGATTGGCCCCATTGAGTGCACTTAGTTTACCAGTTTCCATTTTTGATAAGTCAGTCCTCACACACCACCCTAAGTAAATATGATTCCTGTTTTTCAAGAATTCCACAAAACTAGACCCCAACTACTTCCCAAGCTTCATCTCTCAATGCATTTCCTTCTCAGCATCACAGTAGCAAAAGGAAAAATGTACAACCATTTGTTCTCCTTGTGCTTAAAATCCTCCCGTGACTATCTGTTGACCTCTGGACAGAGAGCCCTCCCAAGTTCTCATGCCCAGAGCTATAGCCTTATCTTGCACTACCTTTATCTAAATATACCCCTCTCCAGCTATAGTGACCTGATTTTTGTTCCTTATATTCCTGATTTTTATTCCTTACTTTCTGTCCTACCAGAGTCTTGAAACCTGTGGTCACCTAGTGGTCTGGGTAACTCCTGTTTATCTTTCAGTTATCATTATAGCTTCTGTTTCTCAGAGAGGCATTTGCTCATTTCCCTGACCTCATCAAGCACTCATTCCATGCTGTGCTTCCATGGCCCCATGTACCTCTGCTTCCTAGATTTTTTTGTATATGTGTCATTTAGTAATGCCAACCTCTTGTGGTCAGCTCCATAAGATGAGCCTTTAGCCTGCCTTGTTCTTACCTATATCCCCAGCACTTGGCACACAGTAGGTAATATATATAATGTGCCATATATACTGTATTGTAATGTATATATTGCAATATGCATACATTACATACATAGTGCAAGATAACAGACTGCAATTTTGCCTTTGATTTAACAGATAGAATTGTGTGCAATTAACATGTAGAACATTATGTTCTAAAGTGTATCTACATTATGGTGTAACTAAATCCAGCTAGCAAAATTATGAACTATCTTTGATGTTTATCATTTTCATAGTGACAATGAAGCAATTTTCAAAAATGCATTATATTGTCATTAACTATAGTCACCATTCTATAATAGCACTTTTGAAATTATCCTTCCCATCAAATTGAAATTTTGTCCCCATTGACAAACATGTACCCAATTCCCCCAATACCAGCCAGTCTCCAGTAATCACCAGTTTACTCTATTTCTATGACTTTCACATTATAGTTTCCTCATAAGTGTAAGACCATGTAGTACTTCATTTTTGTGTCTGGCTTGTTTGTTTTGAGATAGGGTCTCATTATGTAGTTTAAGCTGGCCTTGGACTCACTATGTAGCTCAGGCTGGCCCCAAACTTGAAATGATTCTCCTGTCCCAGGGTCAAAAAAGTGCTGGCATTACAAATGTGTAGCACCACACCTGGCTTATTTAACTTAATATAATGTTCTCCAGTTCTATCCACATTGTCACAAATGACAGAATCCTTTCTTTATGTGGTTAAATAGTATTCTATTTGGTATCACTATATATTTTTGACATAAATGTTAAGAAGTCAGTTCTACTTTATAAGCTTCAATTTCCTCCCATCTCCTGAGAGATTATTCTCTGTTTGACTTCTGAATAGTTTGTGACTCAGAATCCGCCATCATTTCCATCTTCCACTCCAAACTCCTGAGGAAGCAACCTCTTGGGTTACTTCACTCCACTCACTGAGACTCCTGCAATAAAGGGTAGATTCCTGGTCCACTATTTAGTGCCCGAAGCTAAAAGTCAAAGTTCAGAAGAGATAACAGAAAGTGCAAAACTTATTTCATTTTATAGTCAAAAGAAAATTCAAGGAATTAAGCAAGAATCTGAATTGAGGAAAATATGTGAGTTCTTTGTTCATTTGGTTGCTGGTTGAAATCTGAAGCACCCTAGGAACTGTTGACATCTTTCCTGGAGTAGAAAGCTGCATGTGAGTGCAGCCTCATGTTCTGATGATTTTAGCTCAGTGAATACTGAGTAATGCTACTTATAAATCTCCTCTGCAGGGCATCCATGAGCACTGAGCTTGAAGTGAATAGAGAAATGCTGCTTTGAATAATAAATTCTTACCAAGTCATACCTGGAGGCACCTGAGAGGTAATCTTCCCCAACTGCCTCACTTTACAGATAGGAAAGCTAGAGACTAGAGAAGCAAAATAACTCCACGCAAAATCACGGAACACATTAGTTCACTTACCAAAAACATTTCCACTCTGAACTAGGACTAAAAGCCAAGATTCTCATCCTTCCCTTTCTTCACGTGGTATAATTTCCTGCTATCCCGCTTTCTTTCATAGAAACCTGATCATTTTCTTCTGCTGAATAATCATCCCCTAATAACAATTCAGTAGTATGCTCTGCAACTAGGGAAGTTTGTTTGTTTGTTTGTTTGTTTGTTTAAAGGAGCACTGAAGAGATATAAATAGCTGAGGACTAAATCTTTTGCTATTGTGATGAGGAAAAGGAAGCACGATAAACTCTTGACATTCAGGAGAAGAATCCAGAAAGCTTTGTCTTCAATTCTTCTCCAATTCACAAATTTCCACAGTTATGCACGTGCTATGTAATTTGCTCCACAAAAATTTTTTTTTTCTTAAGAACTATCGCATTTTTACAGGGTCAGCTGCTCTGTTGCCCCAGCCTTGAGTATATGCTGTTTAAAATTATGCTTCTTCAAAATCACAAATTACTTACTATATGTTATGGTCTTGTAAAACCCACACAAAAATAGCTGATGGTGTGGAGGTCATATGAAAAACTACCTTGAGTCTACTGATTCTTTCAAATGACAGCTTCATCAAATCTGAGCAAGAACTTGTTATGATTTGATCTCTTTGAAAGAGAAAAGAATCTCCAGTGGCCCCCAGCATAAGAATGTGTACATAGAGGGAGCTCTAAAGAAGAAATTTTAGCGAAAATATTTTATCAACATGACAAACATGCCAGAAGTCCTTCTGACACTCCTTCCAGTTACTGCTCTCTAAAACTGAATCAGATTAACTTTGCCTAGGTTTAGAGAGAATAGAAATTGCATTTTGCACTATGGTAGTATGGTCTATTTTTTGTCAGGCTTTTTCCACTCTACAGAGCATTTGTGAGAGCTGCCCTGCTATTTTGTATAACTATGTAGGGTCTACTGAAGTAATTGGAGCTAATTAGGCAGTTTTGTGGTAGTTGCATGTAGTTATCCTGTGTTACGAATGTATGGATTCTCCCCATCACAGCTTCTGGGAACAAGCAATGGAATAGACATTCAATAGGGAAGGACGGAGGTAGGAAAAGAGGGAGGTAAAGAAGGAGCGAGCATTTGATAAGGTCTCCACACCCCTGTCCTCTACGGAAGGAGATTGACAATTAGATGAAAGGTAAAGGGGATAAGAGGCCTGAGTGGCAGACCTGATTGAGATTAACATAAACCATTAGGTTAACCAGAGACAAATAGGAGTGGCACTTGAAATTTACATAAATGCTATACTCAGCCAGCAATCACTTTTGTGAAGGAAGAAGAAAATTGACAAAAACCTTGTAAGCTAAATTGAGAAGAAACAATGCGGCCCTAAATTGCCTTTGTTTGGCAGAAATAGAGATAAAGAAAAAGGAGATTTTAGAACAGATATTTTGTCTAAGTACTGAGGTAACTAAAGGATGATGAAACTTAACAACCCCCACCTTCCTGTGGAAGATGGATACGTGCATGTGCTCTCAGAGTCCTGCAAGCAATGCTCTCCTCTCAGCATTTCCAGCCTTTCTCTGTCAGAACCATGGGCATTTGTATGGGAAACAGGTTTTCTGTTTCTGCTAAGTCCTAGGTCCAGTGCATGTACCTTTCTCTGTCTTCCTGGCGCTCACAGTGTTTGCAGGTGGGCAGTCAGGCTCTACCTAACACTGCATGGCTCCAGTGTGCACAACCAGGAGCCACAACATCCTTCTGGAAGATTTCTTCACCTGAATTTCTTCTTTCTGACACCCTCTCCCTTCCCATTCCCACCGCCACAAAGAAACCATTCCACATCTTTTAGATCATTCCAAGCCACCAACTTTGTGTCTTAGAAGAAAGGAATCATTTCTCAGAATGTGTCAAGAGACCTACAAATGAAAGAGACAAGGGCTAAGGAGCCAAAGTAGCTCAGTTTGGTGAAGTCCTGTGAATGAAAAATTTCCCCCATTCCAGTGCGACATCTACTCAGAAGTGATTTTTGACTGCCTTTCCTACCCTCCTCAGCACATACCTAAACCTGGGGTTACAGATTCTTCTCCTCTCTTCTTTCCCTGCCCAGACATAATGATATAATGTAAATAAGCATCAACGTAAGTTCCATGCCTGTCTCTGTGGGAACAACAAAAAACAAACTATAGCAAGTTGCTTTAGACTTAAAATCTAAGATGGACCACTTTTTAAGAAGTTGTGAAAACTGTCACTAGACTTGGACTATTTCAGAAGACAAGTGACACGGGTGGCGAGCTCTGCAATTATGTGTGCACTTTGCATCATAGCTAAACAATGACCCATATGATAGGACATGCCTTATCTAAATACTACTCATATTAGACCGCCTACTCCTCCCAGGAGCACCTAGAGGGCAAATGTTATCATGGATCTCTATTGTGCAGATGAGCTAATGAAAGCCTAAGTAAATTGCTTCAAGACAAACAAGTAATGAGCTGGGAAATTTGTGATTCATACTCAAGCTTGTCACATGCTGCAACTGGGGCTCCAAGCACGTCTTACACAGTCTTAGGCATTGTGTTTTTTTCTTTAATTCTTCTTTTTTTTTTTTAACAGAAAAGGCTATGGGTCAAAGACACTTAGGTTTCCGTCAGTTGCACATAGCAGAGCACTGAACTCCTATAAGCCTCATTTTTTGCATCTGCACAATGCAGATAAACTTTCTATGGTGCACAGTTGTTGGGGATGAGAGCATTAATGAAAGGCCTTTCTTGTAGTACCTAGATGAAGGTAGCACTCTGCAATGGGCTGCTAATGTTAGTTCTTCACTTTCTTGCACTTTCCTCCTTCTCACTTCCTAGGTGCTCAGTATGAAGATGAGCACAGGAAGGCAAAATACACAAAAATCCCAAAGCCATCTCCAAGTCCAATATGAAGTTTCTAAGTATACAATCATACCCATACTGGTTGGAAACTGAAGATCCAGAAAAAACTTCTAAAACAATTTTTACTTTTGAAAATGAATATAAAGCTGATTTTTTTTGTGCTCCAAAGAGCAAACTCTTCCCCTGGCTTTCAATGTGCTTAGCAAAATGATAAATGATTACACATAAAGCCAGCTGAAGATTGTTCTTTAGGTTTGCAAGATAATCTCTTCTCAGAAAAAAATTCATGTTGAATGGCTCTGTGGGTACAGAGGAAATACAACCTCCTTTGTGCCTTAAAGATAGTTAGCTCAAGTAGGTGGGAAAGGTCAGCGAGGCCAGGGTTTGTTGTAGCCAGCTACTCTGTTAGTTCCAGCAGCCACAACCTACAGCTATTTAAACTTGTTTTGCTGCAATCAAGAGTGGTTATGTGCAGGCCTGCTTGTCCCTCACCACTTCTCTGTAGATGAGGGCAGTTACAGACTGACTGTACTTCTGAAAGTACCAGCCCGAAAAGCCATTTCCTTTTCTCTAAGCCCTATCAGATCAGAGTTACAAACAGCACTTAGGACTGAAATGATATTATTATTGATAATAATTTTTCAATGCTATTTATTGAGCTGGGTACTTGGAAAAGCATTTTGACTGCATTATTTTATTTAATGTTCACAACATTCTTATGAGGTTACTGCCTGTTAGTAACCTTCATTTTATAGCTGGGGACATGGAGGCTTGAAGAGGTTAAGGAATTTCTGGTTTTTTCGTTCACTGGAAGTGGCAGAAGTAGAGCCAGAACTGAAGGAGAATGATGTTTTCTTTGGGAAAGAAAGTAATTCTCTGGATGGTGATGATTGATGCCACTTGAGAAGGGATCCAATTGTGAACGTACCATGGTGTTGTGCTGCCATTCTCAGCATCCCTAAATGCTTACTGGACACTGAACTTGACAGGGAAGTTTCAAAAACAAATGTCATGAGGAACAAAAACAAAATGTTTTTCAGATACTTTTTGAAGGCAAAAAGCACCACTTGTTCATGCCATGTTTAAGTGGTCTCAGTGTTGTTGTTGTTTTTTTTTTAAGTCTTATGGTACTAAAAAATAAAAAAATGATATATGTACATACACAAACATCCCAAAGCCATCTCCAAGTCCAATATGAAGTTTCTAAGTATACAATCATACCCATACTGGTTGGAAACTGAAGATCCAGAAAAAACTTCTAAAACAATTTTTACTTTTGAAAATGAATATAAAGCTGATTTTTTTTGTGCTCCAGGACAGCTTGGACAATTGAATTGCTGATTTCTGCTGCTCTACTGAAAAGAGCAGCTCATGGTTAAATTCTTTTCTTTCTTTTTTAATTTTTGATAACTTTTATTGATTGATTTTACATGCTTATATTTGGTAATCCAAACAACTAATTTGAAGAGAACATTATGCAATATAATGACCATTGTTGAATTTCCATTATTTTATTTAGTGAAACTCTGTATAGTTGCTAAAGTCATTTTTACTATTTTTATTCTTTTCAAATTTTTTTAATAAAATCAAAGTAGAAGATCAGAAATTATGTACATAATGAATAAGAAATAGAAACATTTTCATGGATAAAAAATTTTAAGTGAATTTCAATGAAGTGAAAAAAAAACAGAACACTGAATGCTTTTATTTGAAACAAGCTACCCTTGAAGAATTACTTCACAAGCACGTGAATTTCAAATTGTAATAACTGTCAGATAGCATTGTCATATTGTAGAGGAAAATGTATTCACTTTTTGCAAATGTGCCTATTTCTGGCACTTACTGGCGGAGAAATCACTTGTAAAGAATTAGGTAAAGCATAATATAAAAGACCTTAGCACTCAAGAAGTACTTTTCTCTTAGATTTTATTAAAGCTAATGAGTCACATCAGCTTGGAGCATTCAACTTTTGAATTTTTTTTTAAGATACACCTATCAGATCATTAATTAAAATAAACACACAATAGTCTGTCCTCTCTACATCACTCCCAAAGCTCTTAAAGCTCTTGATTAGAATCAAGTCCTTTTCAAAACTATGCCTTCAAAGAAGCACCAAGATGTTGGAGTGATAAGCAATGAAGAAAGCGCCTGGAAGTCACCATCTAGATGCAGGATATAGCCACATGAGGAAAACAGGGAGAGGAGTATGCCCTTTGGGCCCATGAAGAATCTGAAGCATTAATTGAAACCCATGGAATGACTGAAGAGAGAACCTTCAACAAAGGAGGACATAGTCAGCAATGCCTTCTCCCTGAGATATGACTCACTGAGAAAGAACTTCAAACCCATGGACAAACAGTGAATGAACCCAGAGGCCTCCACAGAGAGATGCAGCAGTGGGTTAGAGCAGTGAATATTAAAGACTGCACTACCTAGCAGTGCGTGCTGACGGTTCAGTCAGCTGATGTGAGAGGGAGAGAGAGATTGGTTGGGAGCCATCTTGGAGAAGCACCAGCTGAGCTCAGACCTGTGAGCAGCTGCTAGATCCATCTGGTGGCTTCCAGCTGTGCTCTGGCCCAGTAAGATGCACTGATTGCTGCAAATCAAATGAGTCTGGTCTCAATCATAAGGTATAGGTTTGCTGAATTTATCCACAACCCCACCATGGATCAGGATACTCTCTCCATACCCTCTCTACCTGTGACAGCAGGTACAATCATTTCTTATATAACTTTAGGGATGATGTCCACAATGAAAACCATGCATAATGACAAAATGGCATAAACAGAGAACAAATAGAGGAGCTTAAGAAAATTATAAAAGCTTTCCTATGTTCAGCATAGGAGCATATGCAGGAGAATAAAAGTTCTACTCAAAGTAACCACAGCAGATGAAGGTAATGTGAGGACAAGATCTAAGGTAAAAGAGAAGCTTGAAATTAGTTATCATTAAAATAAAGATTTCTTAAAAATAGCAAGGGATTGTGAGAAATCAATACAGCAGCTGCAGGACAAGACAAAGAATAACTTAGGAATGATTAGAATCAAAGTAAAAGCAAGGGATAGTATAAATGACATTTTAAAAAACCTTTTCACAGCTATCATGGCAGAAAAGTTCCATGGTACAGAAAAAGAATTTTGTATACCAATAAATGAAGCATATAGGACTCACATTAGCCATGATCTACAAAAATTTATAACCAAGTATATCAAAGTCAAGATTTCAGAAGTTCAACAGAATACAATATTAAAAGCTATTAGGAAAAAGAAACAAATCGCTTACAAAGGAAAGCCCATCAGTACCACAGCTGACTTCTCAGCACAAATGCTCAAGTCAAGAAGAACCTGGAGTAACGTATTTCAAGGTCTAAAGGAAAACAACCTTCAACTCAGATTAATGTATTCTGCAAAACTATCTTAAAAGATGATGGAGAAGTAAGATACTTCCATGACAAAGAACATCTGAGGAAGTCTATGATCACCACACCAGCACTCAGAAATGTTTTGAAGGAAATTCTAGAAAGATAACAAGGAATACAACTCCATGAATTCTAATAGAAGGAATCCATCAGTCAAGTAAAACAACTGAAAAGAGGGATGAGGAAAAAGGGGGAGCCAACAATAGGAAAATAACATGACAAGGATAAATCAGTACATATCAGTTACAACCATAAATGCTAATCATTTCAATCTACCAATCAAAAAATACAGACTGGCAGAATGCATCAAGAAGCAAGATCCAACAATATGCTGCTTACAAGAAACACATTTCATCCAAAAGGAAATTCATAGACTGAAATTCAAAGGATGAAAAACAATATTCCATGTGACAGGAAACATGTAAAAAGTGGAGGTAGCTATTGTATTTACTGCCTAAGTGAATTTCAGATCAAGACTGGTTGAGAGAGATAAAGAAGGTCACTACATCTTTGTAAAGAAAACAGTCCAAGAAGTAGAAATAAAAAACATAAATATATATGCAACAAATAACAGTAGACTCAGCTTTATCAAACAATTATTATTAGACATAAAAATTAAACAAATACAATTTTATTGGAAGATTGTAATACCCCACCATTACAAAAAGACAGATGAACTGGAAAATTTGTCATCAATGAAATATTAGAACTGAACCAAACTTTTGAACAAGTGGACTTAGTAGATATCCAGAGTGTTCCAACACACATCAGAAAACACATTCTCAGCTGAGCATGGGTTGCTCTCCAAAAGACAACACATACCGGTTTATAGAATATGCTTAACTAATCATAAAGGAAATGAAATTATCCAATGCAAATTATCAAACCATGATACAATGAAATTGGAAATCAGTGATGAGAGAAACCATAACAATTTCATAAACACATGGAAATTAAATAGCACCCTCTTGAACAACCAGTGGGTCATAGAAAAAGTTAAAGTAGAAATTAGACAGGTTCCAACATCAAATGGTAATGGCAATAAGACATAAAAACTTATGGAACACGATGAAAGCAGTACTTAGAGGAAAATTTATAGCAGTAAATACTCATATCAGGAAAGCAGAGGAAGTGCAGATAAAGAACTTAATGATGAACTTCAAACTTCTAGAAAAAGAAGAGCAAGCTAAGCTAAAAGCCCATATGAAGAAGGCAATTATAAAGATCTGAGTATAAATTAACACATGGGAGACTGAAAAATACAGTACAAAGAAGCTATGAATCATACAGTTTGTTCTTTGAAAGATTAAATAAAATCCACAAACTCTTACCAACCTTATCAAAAAAAAGGAAATATTCAAATCCATACAATTAATAACAAAAAGGGTGAAATCA
Organism: Myocastor coypus; assembly: GCA_004027025.1. NCBI lineage: Eukaryota > Metazoa > Chordata > Mammalia > Rodentia > Myocastoridae > Myocastor > Myocastor coypus. The sequence goes on along the minus strand of PVJA010028439.1, from coordinate 10,610 downwards.
CAATAGATTCTACAGAAATCCAAAAGATAGTGTACACCTACTTCAAAAATTTGTATTTTATTAAGGTGGAAATTGCAGAGAAATGGACAGATTCCTAGATATATATAAATTATGAAATCTGAATCAAGAATATATAAAATTTTAAATAAACCAATAATAGCAATCAATGAAATCCAAGATGTAATTAAAAACTTACCAGCAAAGAAAATCTCAGGCAGAGTCACTGCTGAATGCTACAAAAATTTAGACAAGACCTATCACCCCCACTTCTCAAATTCTTTGATGAGTACAAAGGGAGCAATGATCGCAAATGCATTCCTTGAAGCAAACATTTATCCTGTTGCCAAAACCATAGAAGGACTCATCTACGAAAGAGAATTATAGGTCAATTTGCTTAATGAACATAGATACAAGAATTCTCAGCAATATTTGGGCAAACAGGACTCAGAAAATCATCAAGAAGATGACAATTTGACCAGATATCTCAACTAAGTGCAATTCATCTCAGCAGTGCAGGGATGATGGAATATACATAAAGCAATAAATGCAATACACCATATTAACAGAGACAAGGATAGATGTCATATATTCACTTCAATAGATGCAGAAGGAGATTTTGACAAAGTTCAAGCACCCCCTTGGTGGTTAACAAAAAAAAAATGCTACAGAAAATTCAAAAAGGTGGTATTTACCTCAATCTGATAAAAAGCCATCTATGACAAATCGACAGCAAACATCATACTAAATGAACTAAAATTGAGAGCTTTCACTCTTCAACCAGGAACAAGACAAAAATATCCATCATCTCCACTTTCGTTCAACATAGTTCTGGAAACTTTAGTGACAGCAATTAGATAAATAAAAGAGATGAAAGGAATAAAGATAGGAAAGGAAGAAGTGAAATTATCATTATTTGCAGGTGGCATTATTCTCTACATAGAAGACCTCAAGAACTCCACTAAAAATGCTAGATTAAATAAGTAAACTTAACTGAGTAGCTTAATACAAAGTCAACAGTTACAAATCTATAGCCTTCTTGTACAGGAATAACAAACTCACTGAGAGAGAAATTAGGGAAACTACATTTTTCTTAATAGCATCTGGAATAATCAAATACTTAGGAGTCAATCTAAGGAAGTATGTAAAGGGCCTCTAGATTGAAAACTAAAATATTCTGGAAAAGGAGACTGAAGAGGTTGTCAAAAAATGGAGGACTAGAGAGTTAACTCAGTAGTTTAAGCACCTGCCTGGCAGTGCGAGTACCTTAGGTCATTCCCTTGTACTGCATGCTGTGCCAGCCACTGAAACCAGGGGTGTTGGTGCAGGCCTGTATTCCCAGTGCAAAGGAGGCTGAGATACGAAAAGCACTATAAGTCTGAACTGTGTAGTAAGACCCTGAAATAAATAAATAAATAAATACATAAATAGAAAATCAAAAGATATCCCTTGCTCTTGGGTAGGCAGAACCAATATGTACTAAAAATAGCCATACTTCCAAAACTGTTTTATAGATTTAACGAAATTTGTACCAAAATTCTAACAGCATGTCTCATAGAATTAGAGGAATCCTAAAAATCATGTGGAATCAAAAGAGAAGTCCAATAGCAAAGGCAATTCTGGGCAATAAAGGCATGGGAAGAAGCATCACAATGCTTGACTTGAGGGCTGAGGAGATAGATCAGCAGCATGAGCACCCGTCTGGCAAGTGTGAGGCCTGAGTTTAATCCCTGGTACAAAAAAATCAAATAATCCTTCAGTTGAAATTATACTCTAAAGCTACTGTGATAAAAATAGCATGATAGTGGCAAAAATAATAGACCCCCAAATCTACTTGAATACATTAGAAAATAAGGAAACAAGATAGACATCCTCAGCCACCTTTTTGTTGGCAAAGGTCCCAAACACACTGACTGGAAAATAGTATTTTTAGTATCTCGTGCTGGAAAACCTGACTCTGCCCATGCTCAACATTAAAATTGGGCACATATCTTTCACTACGCACTAAATGAAATTCAAAATTGACCAAAGATCTACATATGAAAACAAACATTAAGTCTACTGGAAAGTGGAATAGGTAAAATAACTGAAGTCACTGGTGTACACAAAGGCTTTGTGAGTATAACCCAGTAGCACAGGAACTATCATATAGAATTGAATACCGGTTTCTCAACTCATTAAATAGCTTTTGCAAAGCAAGAGAAACCACTAACAGGGTGCATCAACAACCCATAATGTGGGAAAAACTATTTGTCAGCTGTTCCTCAAAGGATTATTATCAAGAACATATAAAGAAATAAAAAAAGCAGAACTCCCACAATTTAAGACTCAACCAAAAAATGGACATCTGAGATGATTACACATTTCTCAGATGAAGAAATACAAGCGGCAATTAAATATATAAAAAATATTCAACATCATCAGTCATTTGAGAAATGTAAATTAAAGCAACACTGTGAATCTATCTCACCCCAGAAATAATTGATATTATGAAGAAATTAAACAATAACAAATGCTGGAGGGACTGTGGGGAAAAAGGAATCCTTCTATATTGTTAGTGCAAATGGAAACTGGTGCAACTACCATGGAAATCAGTGTAGACAGTCTTCAAAAAACTACCATTGTATGATGCATTTGACCCAGCTATTCCCCTTCTGGGTATCTTCCCTGAATAATTAAGAGTGTCATACCACAGAGATATATGCATACCAATGTTTACAGCAGTATAATTTGTAATAGCTAATCCTTGGAAACAACTCAAATGGTGATTAATAATGGAATGTATAAAATGATACAGTCTTTTGATATAATGGAGTACTACTCAGCCATAAAGAAGGATAAACTGGAGACTTTTACAGGTAAGTGGATATAACTAGAGACTATAATCATATGTAAAATGAACCAAGTACTCATGTGTAAACATCATAGTACCTCCCTAATGTGAGAAGTTGAAAGAGTGAATTAGATGCAAAATGTACAATAGATATTGTAAAATGGAAATGAACTTCAAAATAAAAGAGAAACTGGGATGGGGGAATGGAAAAAAGAAGGAAAGACAGATAAATATATATGTATAAGTGATAGTTGTAATATTTATGCTACTAATATCACTTCAGCTATTGAAAATAAACTTTTATACTAATATTTTTGACAATTAAATGCCTATATCTTGTACTCTGAATAGCTCCTGTAAAGATAACTGCACTAGTCATTTTTATTCTTCTATTATTGTTTTGAAACTTGGGGTCTTTGCCTCTCTTTTTAAAAAAGCATGCTTTCCCAGGGCCATTTTATTTGCCATCGTGTACTTGTGTTCAACCATAAAACCTACTGTAAAGCCACCCTGAAGGGCTGCTGTCTTGAAAAAAAGAGCCTAAAAAGGAAATCATGCTGGCTTTTTATGACCAACCATCAATGCTTCTATGATCACTCAACATACGTAACTCACTAACAGGGACTCCAGTGCTGCAGCCCAGGCTTTGTTGTCTCCATTTCATATCAGTAATAAGACATCAGTTGAAGTCCTCTAATTCTGAATGCAAGTACTCCAAGAGTAACATAGACCATAATGGCTAAGAAAGGTCAGTTGGGAGGAGGGGCTGCTGTAGACCAGTATATTCACTCAAACGGCTTCTCCAACACATGGCATTGGGCTGAGCAGCCTCTTTAAATAATTTCTAGGAGAAAAATCTTTGAAAATGAAACATGGTGCTTTTCAGAACATGGGCACAAGGAAGCAGACACCTTATATGCTTGCCCCATGCTTAGGTGCCAAGGTCAAGTCTGCAGAGGCACTGGCTACATGCATCAAAGTGATCAGGTCAATCGTGGGCTTGACTCACAGGTGTCTGGCATTTTGTAGATCTGGTCTCCAGTTCAAATGAGTTAAGTGTATATTCTCAAAATGGAAAGGAGCAGTGCATGCTTAAATTTTTTCTCACTTTTTAAAATTTTTGACTAATTTTGCATGCTTATACCTGGTAATCTGAACAAATAACTGGAAGACAACAATATGCAATATAATAATCACTGTTGAATTTCTATCATTTTGCTTAGTAAAATTGGGTATCACTTCTGTTTTTTACTACTTTTATTCTCTTTAAAAATAGAGTTTCAAAATGTTTCCTTTCAAATAGAAATCAGCAGGATTTGCAATTCTAAACTCAAACAGAGTAGATTTCCTTCTCATAACTCCATTTATAGAACTTTTCTATAGATCAATACTGTGACAACTCTAGTGATAAAGTGGACGTCATGCCCTCCCTGCTCAAGCAACTTCCTGAGGGCACATTTTGTGCCAGCCATTGTGCTACAATTTGGGCAGGCTCCAAAGAGCAATCATAGTCTGTTCTCACCCCTCAAAGTTTCTCTGCTTAGTACAGAAGACAAATGTAGACCAGGAGTCAGAACTTTTTGTTGTTTTTGTTTTTTAAAGTTTAAAATTGTTCCTTATACTCAAGAAAGTGTGATAATTATTGACTCTGTATGGGCAACTTTTAAACTTTATATTATCACAGGACTAGGCAAGAAGCAAATTAGGCCTGATGTGAGCTGTTAGGAATGTGGAGAAGGTTTGCCCTGTAATATGGGGAAGGTACAGCTCACTCCCAGTGGATTCTCGCCATGTAGAAATGATGACCCAGGGTTGCCAAAGCTTTTGGTTCTTTCACAAAATTCAGAAGTCTTGATTCTTTTTACACCAAAAGTTTCTCTCCATTATGAAATGCTAGCAGTTAATCTAAAAATATTTTTAACACTGCATAAGGGTCAAATAAGAATTATCTGTGAGCCCACTGCAGAATTTGCAAGTTACTAATTTATAATGCTTGCTTTGACATCATCAAAATGACTGGGATTTGGGAATTAACTAGATGTATGACCTAATGAATGTCATTTTCATTTGACTTTTCTGGAACTCAGCTTCATCTACTAAAAAATGGAAATACATGTCTACTCTCTCAGACTATAAAAAGAAAACTAATAAAATTAGAAATCAGAACATGATTAAGAAAATATTTTTTAAAGTACAACGTATATAACTCCTGAGTTGAGTTGCTTTGTTTAATCAGCTCATTTAAAATCAGAATAGTCTCAGTGGTTTAAAACAGAATTCAAATGTCTTTTTTCATTTTTGTAAGGTGAAGTGGAACATTTATGTATAGGTGAATTTATTAGCAAATGTGCCCAATTTCATGTGATATAAACAATTTATTAATGGGTTTTGAATAAATAATAAAACTACATTCATGTGCATCTCATTTGGCAATTATTTAGAATCATATTAGGCCCCATCTGATGCAGTGGGTATAATTGGCCTTTCTCAGAACTCCAGATTAGCACCTTTGTTCTCACTATTCAAACCGGGAGAACTCAATTTGATAAATAGGGAGATTGGTATTGTCTCCACATCATTTCAGGGAAATGGTTTAAATTGTGAAGTTTGGAACACCTCTTTTATTCTGGGCATCCCTGTTCTGATCCATCACTCAAACAACACTGACAAATAACACTGAGATCTCTAATAAATAACTGCATTAAACACATTTAAGCTGCCGGGTCCATTTTGAATTTAGAGATTATTGCCCTGCTATAATCAAACAAATCAAAGAGGACAAGTCAAACAGTCCTCAAGTTTTATTTAAGCTATTCTACTTATTTCTTATTTGAGTAACTTTACACAGCTTTTCTAAAATCAAATTCTGTTCTGGATTTAATTTGCTGCCCTGAACACCATGATCTAATTTTTGAAGATCCTGCAAGAATTTAATTAAGATGTCTACATTTTAGTTCCTGAAATTAGCTCTTTTTTTATTAAGAGTGTTATGTGGGATGTCTTATTTTAGAATAATAGACTTTCCCTTGAAGAGAAAATTTTGCTGTTGGATAACTTGTTTGGGAAACTTCTGGTGCCTTAATCCATCAGGTTGTCTGTGCTTCTTGTTTTTCTTTACAATCAAAAGGACTAAAATGCGCCTTTCACTCATAGAGATCGAGACGGATTATGAGCAGAAAAAAAAAGTAAAACTCATGATGAAAAACTTCCACAGGATGTATCCGTGTAGGCAAATTGATCTGTGAAAAACAAATAACGTATCTAATGTGAGAAATGTCTACGCAGAGTTTCAAACAACACGACATGCCAGGAAACAGATCAGGAACCCTTGCAGTTGTGATTTCAATGCCTATGTTTTTTAATCCAGAGATAGCCTCCCTGAAGAAAGCTAACCCCTTTGGAGACCTTCCTGTGGTTCAGGTTTTTTCATAACCTCTACTTGGCCACTAATTTGTTTCCATAGAGAGGGGTGTTGAAACCACCACAAAAGTCAACCATGTAAATGGTCAGATTTTTAACTACTAGTAAACTGACTTTTTTGAAGGATGAAAAGCTAGAGCCAGAAAACAAATTTGTTACCGACTGATACGAAAATTTGTCATAAAAGATGTCAGGCAAAAGACCTGAAAAAGCATGTATCAAAATCTGACCTACTTCTTCCTATTCTGCCTGTTCTAATCTAAAAAAAGTGAGTATTTCTTCAAAGTGGAGCAATATTTTTGGCCCAATGCAAGATTTCTTAAAGTATAGCTTGAGATCAAAAAGAAAACACTAGAGATCTCCATGAATTGCTTTATTTTGAGAACTTGTCTTTTCTTATTTTCTGCTATTCTAAAAATGTACATCACCTGAATTAATCAGTTGGATCAACCCTTTGTTAAAGTAGCAGCACCTGAAAAGCACACAAAGAAATAAAATGTCGATACAAATATCTATATATCTGTATAATACTTTATATGTATATGTATAATTATTTCATATGTATGATTCACATGTACAATCAACAAAGCACTACTCTGAAAAAAGTCTTTCTTTTCTCAGTGATTCAAAGACATTAATTTCTCAATGCAGAGAAAATATAGTGCACTTATTAATAATGAAATAACTGTTTTTTTAAATAAGAAATATAATTTTTCCAACTATGTCATTACATGAAACCGTATTAATGCCTCACATTTTAAATATTCTACAATCAAGTCAAACACTACTTACAATACAGGGAGAATCACAACAAACAAATCACATCAGTAACCTTCCTTCCCTGTCTTTAAGTGTCTTTCAGTTCCTGCCAATCACTGTACTAGTGACAAGAAAGCAAAGATATGAAATTTTATGTTCTTATCTTGTTTTATTTCAAATAAACAACACACTCATAAAAACTTATTACTGTTGCCATATATTAAAATAAAATTACAGCTCTCTTCTAGCACGACACATAACAATTTATAGTACCTCAATAATTATTTCAGTTGAATGACGTCCATATGTTTCAAACCTGAAAGGCATTTGTTTTTTAATCTATTTCTCCCAGTTAAACAATATACTAATGAGTCACATATTTCATAAAAGTTACAGGGATGTAATAGCAGCTTATAAATTGCCTTGTATTGCATAATATAAGATTCCATAAATCATCACAAAGCATAAAACAATGAGAAATACCTAAAGCTGAGTAAAAACTAATCTATAAAACATGATTTCAGCTAAATTCATCATTTTGTCTTTTTAAAAAACACTGTGACTGAACACTTAAAAATCAAAGAAGAAATGTTGTCCACATTTTCCAGCCCATTTTGTTTAGATTGCAGCCATCTTTGGAAACAGTACAGATAGAAAGAGAAGACAGGAGCACGCAGCCACTGATTTACATTTTTAAGAGGAATTATTAGCTAACCAACCAGCTCAAATTTGATTACATATAAAAGGCCTCTATTTCACAAGAAGGGTGGAAAGGGGCACAGGATCAGGATGATGGGAAAAATAACGAATGGCGCTTAATCACTGACAAAATTAGAAATGGAACTGGTTTTTTACTCTTCATAGGCAACATTAAAGCAGAAGAGGCATCTGTGTGCATTGCTTGTATTTATAATACCATTAATATAGTTTATCTCTATCTTGTTCCACTAAATTTCTCTCACTATAATCTCAGAACTGAGGTAGCATTAACCAAATTGTGCATTTGGAAAATCTTTCTTGAAAGTGTCTTCTATTCTTTCTATGTAATCCTGTGAATTTGGGGAGCTATGGTAGTCAATCTCTAAATTAGCTACTATTTGGCATGACACATACATTCCCATATAGTGTAGCCTTTCCAAAAAAAGTAAAAAAAGAATGTGTTTTTTTTCACACAGAGACATTTATATAAAAAATACCACATATCCTTATATTTACCAGGTAATATATGCAAAAAAAAGAGAAAAAAAATTTAAGACAGAAGAGCTCAAAATCCCAATGAAATCTCCTGAGTATGAGTACTGATACCATTCTAAGCATCCTAAGATAGAATAAGTGACTTTTCTTTATATCATTTTGATGAAATAAAACATTAGCTTTCTCTTGGAATATGTGCTGTTGAATCCAAAGACATGATTCTACTCCGATAGGAAATTTCATTCATATATTAAAACAGTTATATTCAAATATTTGAAATCATACAATCACGTTTTCAAAATAATGAGTTTCCAAAATCATGTACGTAATGCTTGCATTACAAACCTCTTCAAACTTCACTTAATTTCATTTGTAGACTCTGAAAACCTCGTAACTTCTTTAATACCTTGGTGCCCCCTTTTGGTGTAGCTAGATCAAGGCTATTTTTTTTCAATTAAAAGAAAAACATATACACTGTATGTATTCACTCACCAGACATAGTATTTAACTTGGGTAATGTTGATTCCCACTACCGATAGCTCATGCTTTTTACAGCTTTTGTTCTGCCTTTGCTGTTGCCAGTTATTGATCTAAAGCGTGTGCAAACAAACAAAGCTAACTCTTTGAGTAGAAAAGGAAAAGCATCCTTTCCTTTACTATGCCACTAAACAATTGGCATAGCACTGCTCAAATTCCTTGAGTTCTCAACCCAGTCTTCATGGTAAATAAATGACCCATTACCTTTGCCACAGGATATTCAATGGCTCTCTGACGGCTGCATTCAGAAGATAGTTATTGTCCTTGATACATTTATGGTGTATGTCTGTCTATCATTCTGAGGAAAGAAAGGCTAGTGAACACATATAGACTCCAACATCTATTGATAAACAGCAAGCCCAAGCATGGAGACACAGTCTAGTAAACAATCTTTGTCAAAGGGGAATAATCAAAGTTAGTATTTTAAAGAATTTACCCAAAATTTAAGAAAGGAAAAAATGTAAATATTCTTACGACTTTTCATATGTTAGAGCTGGTAATTGTGCCTCAGAAATAAGTTCTTTCCACGTTCAACAGCACTGTGTGAAGAAGACGAGCTGATTTCCAGCAGGGATATTGAATCCTTCCATCTGAAGGACCAATCGAGTGTGAAGTACAGTATAGTTTTAGATTCAATTGAAAGGAAAAAGCTTGACTACTAGTTCATAGCATGACAACTTTCATGGATTAGTTCAGACCCTATTCTCCTCCCTGAAAGAGTAGCACAGCATGAAGACAGTTTTCAATGCACTAAACTTTAATAGCTGAGTGGGGGAGCCAAAGCTTCCCTTTGGTCTCTATAGAAACAGTATAGCCAAAATTTGAGGCAAAATTAGGGCCTTTGGTCTTAGGTGCTATATCTCCCCTAAGAAGTTTCTTTTTCACAAACAGCTTTGGTCCTTATCAAATGTACACTCTTTTGCGGGCTACTGTAAGAGGGAAAAGGCAAAACCTACTTCATTATTTTCCCCTCTGAACTCCACACAGGCGGCTATTTCAATGAAATACCAGCAAGCTAGATGTGTGCCGCCTGGTGTCAAAGGCAGGTGGGATCAACTCTAAGGAAAGACTTTACTCTTTGTTGTGTTCACGGGGGTTGCAGTTGTTGACAGAAAGTACTTGCTGCTTATCTCTGTGACCACTGCCTTGTGTCTGCAGTGCTCAGGCTTGCGAAGGTCCCTCCCCTCCCTCTTTCCCTGTGCCTTCCCACTCATCAGGGCCCTTGGGATTTTCCCAGAGCTGCATCTACAGTGTTCCTTGCTTTGCTCCCTCACCCACACTTCCAAATACTAACTGTTCCAAGAAAGAGGTGTTGCAACTGAAGGGAGGTTAGTGTGACAAATATTGGACATTTTATTAAGAATTTACCATGCTTAGCTCTCCTCTGTCAGAATTTCTAGTCAAAACACCCAAAGCCCCAGACCTGAGCATTTTTCTTCTCCCAGTGCAACTTTCCTTGCCACTCACATCAGCTAAATTGAAATCTACTCATTTTGGGGTCTTTTTTCTTTTCTGGCTAAAGTTTTATCTGCAGGCTCAGATCTTCATTACTGACAGGAAAATGTGGGCTCTGCTGAACTTTCTGCTGAGAAAGTAGACTTAAACATCACATAAAGAAGGCTGAGGGTTGCTACCCCCTAAGTCTTATACCCACTGAAGAGGACGTTCTCTCAAGAGATGCACTCATATGTTAGAAAGGCTGATGGGCTCAGAAATGGACAGAATATCTCTAAAAACACACCATGAGCTAGTGGATATCAGAAATAAGTTTTGTCAAAAAACTTATTATTGGTGTAATAGAAAAATTATCTTAGAAACTGATTAAATCAGGCCCTAAGAGCCACCGAGGGTATCAACCCCAAACTGGGGT
>PVJA010028438.1:0-27583 GCA_004027025.1 Myocastor coypus | reverse complement strand
AGGGCACCTGCATGCCTTCGGACCAGTCTGCAACCTCAGGCTGAGCAGCAGTGAACTCCGGAGCTGGTGCAGTCCATTCACCCTGAAATTCCTCCTTGGTCACAGCCTTTTCAGCAGCAGCCTGCTCTTCCTATTCAATCTCTTCAGGATCCCGGTAGAAATAGAGATCAGGCATGACTTCTCATGGGCGTTCACCGGAAATGGTGACACCCATGCACAGCACTTCCCAGGCCAGCATCCACCACATCAGATCCACAGAATGAGCTCCCTTATTGTTGCATGGGATGGCAATGTCCACATAGCGCAGAAGAGAATCTGTGTTGCACAGAGCAATGGTTGGAAGATTGACATAAGATGCCTCGGTGAGGGGCTGGTGGTCAGCCCTGGCATCGGTAACCACCAGAAGACGTGGCTCTCTGAAGGCTGCCTGGATCTGGTTAGTGACGGTTCCAGGAGTGAAGCGGCCAGCAATAGGAGTAGCCCCAGTGGCAGCAGCAAACTTCAGCACAGCCCGCTGGCCCGTGTTCCTAGAAGAGGTGACGCTGACATCAGCAGGGTTCTCAATGGCCACTGTGGCTTGAGCTGCCAGGAGAAGCTTCTCCCAAGTCCGCTTCAGATTTATGATGTAGATGCCATCACTTTTCCTTTTGTAGATATACTGCTCCATCTGGAAACCCAGGTTGGTATCACCTAAGTGGATTCCTGCAGCAAGGAACTTGAGGACATCCTCCTCCTTCATTTGCAGGACATCAAGGGCTCCGGACATTGTGAAGTTTCCCTTTAAATTACGATGGGAATCAAGAACAACGCCATATGGACCCCGGCTGGGCAGCGCGGAAAGGGCCAAAATTTTCTTTAGAAGTAAATGTTAACAGTTTTATTCATTGTGCTATCTTTCCCCTCATTACATTCTTAAGCTACATGGTGAAGCAAGGATCACAGGAATTGCTTGCATATGTTTTTAACATTTCTTTCATAGTCAGGCTAAGATCTCTTGTTCTTAACCATTAGCTGAAATGTGGGCATCACCATGAAAGTCCTATTTAAACCCCTGAGCATGTTACCTTTTAAATGAGGATATACTACCCTGACAATCGCTCCACAGATTTTTAAATTAAATATTTAGGCTATTAGCTGTAAGAAATGACCAGAAATTCAGATTCACCTGACAGACTACTTACTATCTTCTAGCAAAGCCTATCAGATCACTCAATTATTCCGACTTTCACAATTTTACTAAAACTACAAACAGCATCTATCCACATTAGATTCCTTAAGTCATAGTGATACAGTAATAATGGATACTATTCAACTACTATACTTATGAATAAAGAAATATTTCACTAATTAATTTGGAAATGTTTCCCAGCCTTGGAAGATGAAAGAACAGGCAGACGATAACTCTTACTATATTGAAAGTGCTACTCAGTGTTTTTAGTTCTTGCAATGTAAAGCCATAACCTAACAGGTCATCCTTCATTCTTCTCTTTCTCTTGCACAAGAGCAGAGCACCAGCAAAAGCCTGTCACCGTTATGAACTTCAGAATGTGCAGATGCATCTAGACTTACAATGGGGTTGTGGCCTGATAAATCTATTGTTAAGTTGAAAATATAAGCTAAAAATTAATTTAATCCTCTTAACCTGCCCAGGTCACAGCTCAGTAACAAAGCCCACTCCAAAGAATAAGTACTCCCCCCTCTACCTGTGGGGTGACTGGGAACTGTGGCTTGGCGCCACTGTCCAGCACCCAAGGAAAAAGTGCTCTGTATATTGTTAACTCAGGAAAGACACAAATTAAAATTTCAGTGTTCAGTTTCGCCATTGTACCAGTTACCATATTGACATTCAAAAAACTGTAAGTCAAGCCATTGTAAGTTGTGAACAATCTGTATTCAACACCTTTTTTTTTTTTTTTGTCTTTTTGAGACAGGGTCTCGCTATGCAGTTGAGGCTGGTCCTGAGCTCACTTTTGTAGCCCAGGCTGGTCTCGAACTCGCACCAATCCTCCTGCCTCAGCCTCCCGAGTGCTGGGATTACAGGCGTGAGCCACCACGTCCGGCTTGTATTCAACACCTTGACATTATCAATATTTCTATTGCTATTTCTACTGTTGTCATTCTGGTCAGGATCACTGTCCTGGACACATATAATAGCCTCCTAACGCCGCTCCTTCACTCTCCTCAATTCTCCATTTTTCCCTAAGTGTCTTTGGTGTCTTTGTCAACAAAGTGAGTTCAGGGATCCTGATTATATATATCAGATCATATCACTGCTATGCCTAAGGCTATTTCTGACATATCTCAGCCAATGAAAACCATAGTCTTTAGAGTAGAACACAGACCTATATACATGACTCCTCTGAATCTCCATAAGTTCTCTGACTATGCTCCCATGCCTTTGGCCTCACTCATTACATTTTAGAGTACTCAGGTCTTTCTGTTCTTTTCCAACATGGTGAGCACTCTTCAGGGATCTTGGCTATTCCTGCCTTCTTCTTGGAATGTCCTTCCCCTGTTTATCCAAACAACTGCATCTCTTTCCTTCTTCAGGGCTGTTAGTCAAGGGGCTTGGAGACATCACTTGGAGCCATCAGGAACTCACCATGAAAAGGATTAACAGAAATAGGACCCCTTCTCTGAGTGCTCAATTGGGAGGCATCTTGGACAGAGACTCAGGTGGATAATTCTACTGGGATTGGGCATGGAACTACCCCATGTTGCTGTCCTTATTACTGGGCAAAGATAATAATGGCTACTGTAATTTAGATGTTGAAACCCCTGAAGCCCATGAGTTAAAGTCTTGGTTCTCAGGTAATGCTATGGGGAGGAAGTTGTAACTTTAGGAGGTGGAGCCTAGGAGGAGGCCCTTCAAGTATGGAGTGGAGGGTGTGCTCTTAAAGGAAAAGGGACTCCAGCCTTGTGTCTCTTTTCTTTTTTCTTTCTTTTTTTTTTTTTTCACCAGTTCCTCAATCAGTTTTATTAATCAGATTTTTTCCTTAAATTTGACAATGGTTATATTACATATTTTCATCATCAGATCAGTTTAGATTAATAGATATCCGTGTATAAGATTGATCAAACAATTAAACATCAACACTTTCCATAAACATTAATTTTTTAACATTTTACAAGATGCTGTTCAACCTATAAAGTGTCATATATTTGCAGTTCAGGTTTGGGAAGTAGTTACAATATAGAAGAATATATATACATATATATATGTATACCATAATATATATGTATTTATTTTAAAAGGGGATGAGAACAATATCCTTTCTGAAAATACAACATGGTTAATCTGAAGCTTTCATTCTTACATCAATAAAGAGGAGCACCTTAATAAAACAAACATTGTATTTCTACATAAAATTTGATTTTTCTGCATAAAAAGTATAATCGAAATATATAGTAAATATTTATTTTTTATTGTTTAAATTTAACAATGGTTATATTAAATATGTAAAATATGCAATCTTTTCTTTTTTCTGATCATGAAGTCTAAGTTTGCCGTTTGCTCCACCATCATTCTTTGCATTGCAATCCACCGCTGCGTCTTGTCAGAGTCTCACCTGCTGATGCACCAGAACCTTTAAAAAAGCGAGCCAAAATCAATCTTTTCTCTTTATGCACTACTTTGTGTCTTGTAACAGTAATTGAAAGTTAAATAACACAGTATCATATATGAGACAAATACAATTTTTAGATTCAGATGCCAAGCATTCTGAGTTTGTTGGTCAGATGTTAAGAAAACTTTAAAAAATGTCAAAACTTAGAAGTTTTGAAGGTTTCTAGTGCAGTAAGAAACTATTGAGTTCCAGAAATGGGGAGGATGAAGTTTTGTAAGAGATATTGGGTTCGAGCTTTCTTCCTAAAAGTGAGTTATAAATTTTACTTTTTAATAACTATAAGACTATTCAGAGTATCTATTGTATATTTTTGGTTACTTAGGGCTGTGCTCTTTTCAAGGAATTAATCCATTTCACCTAAATTGTTACAATTATAAAGGTCAAGTTTTGCACATCAATTCCTTAGAAATGTAGGAGGCTGAACTCTATAATTACTTCCTGTGTTGTAGTCCTTCTTTTTATGTTTTTGGTGTAAGGTCTCAATACACAGCTCAGACTCTGTAGTGATTCTCCTGTTTTCAGCCTCCCCATAGCTTGGATTACAGGTGTGCTCCACCATGCCCAGCTTAGCCATTCTTTTCAAAACTACAACATTCTCTAAACACTCAAACCCCATGGTTATTTTTCTCCATTTATCATCTAATATTTTGCTTATTTCTGTTTATTGCCTGTGGCCACAGTTCTCTGTAAGAATGTAAACTCTCCGGGAAAGATTTGTACTTTATCATTGCATCTCAGTGACTAATACCTAGAGATGCGGAAAACATAGTTGTTAAATGAATAAAATGTAAAAACAAAACAGTAAAACAAAAATTCTTCTGAAATCTGGAGTAGGAGGAGCTTTAATGGACTCTGCAGCAGCACTGAGGTGGGGCAAGAGGGGATTCTGCGTGCATTTCTAACTAAAGCCATAGGTTTTGGTAGGAGGTGAGAGTTAGGACTCTGCCGAGTGGGAACTGGAACCAGAACCACCACAGAAAAGCTATGACCTTTGAAAATAACTCTAAGCTGGATAACAAAGACCAGAAAAACATTTCTCTGAAATAAATCAGAGTAGTTAGGTTTAAAAAGATGGTCTACTTTAAATCAACATGTGGCTTATGCAACTTTGAATGTTACATTTACACAATCCACTTAATTGGAGAAAGCCAGACTGGGAATGTAGCTCAGTAGTGTAGTGCTTGCCTAGTAAGCAGGAGGTCCTGAGTTTGATTTGCAGTACCAAAATAATAATAATAATAATAATAATAATAATAATAATAATAATAATAATAATAATAATTGAAGAAAGCCTAAGCAGAGAAGCTAACACACAGATTAAGCATGGGCTGATTATATTTCTGAGTCTTAGTATAGGAGGAATAGATAATGACCCATATTATCCAAATATCCTGTGAGGAAAAGTAAGCCACAACAAAGACAGGCTAACAAAAGAGAGAGAAAATGAAATCACAACTAAAAAATAACCTGAAATAAAAAAGTATGATTAGATAAAGGAAATTGTAGAATTATCCCTCACTAATCCCAAGGGCTAGAAAACAAACTACAACATAAGAACATTCAAAATGATTGAAAGGTTAATGAAAAATAGAAACAATGACAATGTGACAAAAGAATATAGCACGATAAAGCAGATGGAGTTGAAAACAATGACAATCATCTTTCTAAAATGTGAAAATATTTAATGAATAAGAAGGTTGACCTTTACTGAAGAGGGATTTACAAAAGCATGAACCAGAAGGTGACACAGAGGCGTCTAAAAGGCCAAGAAAAAAGCAAATGTGGAACATAAAAACAAATTTTAAAAAAAAATCAAAATTAAGGGCCAGCAAGATAGCTCAGTGGAGTAAGGCCAGCTTAGGCAAGCGCAAAGACCAGAGTGCAATCCTCCGCACCACATCCCACACTGGCCCGCCCCCAGGCATGCTGATCCAGTCACTAATACCAGTCACTAATTACAGGTGCACACCTGTAATCCCAGCGCTGGGAGGCTGAACAGGGGAGGATCACTATGAGTCCCAGCTGCATAATGAGACCCTGTACCAAATGCATATTAAAAAACAATACAAACAAAGGGAAAAATGGCTGGCTAAATAGCTCAGCAAATTAAATCACCTGCAAGCAGGCACTGGGGCTGGGGGTTTGATCCCTGGGCCTGCTGTGCCAACCACGCCCCTGGAGTGAGCTGAGACATCAATTGAGACTGAGTATGGTGGCACACGCCTGTAATCCCAGCTCTAGGGAGGCCGTAAACAGGTGGATCACTATGAGTCCAATCTAGTAGTGAGACTCTGACACCCTGTAGGACCTTCCTCAAAATACAAAAGGGGGGGGCATTTGTGAATAGGGTGGGTGTCAGGGCTAGAAGGCAGGCATCTGGACTTCAGACAAGAGCTGTATGACCCACAGGACCGACTCCCTGGGGACGGTACACCACGCCTGCTGCTGTGAACCTGAGGATGTGGCAGTCCACTAGCACTGCAGATGCGAGATCCAGAAGGCATCTAACCAGCCTCAAGCAGTTCCCAGTGGGAGGATGTGCAGCAGGTCAGAGAGGAGTCAGTCCAGTCACAAAGGAGGTGAGCAGGAGTGAAGTTTCTGAGAAAAACAAAATGAAACACATACATTATTGATGCAATTAATCTTGTAGAAAAGTGTGCCAAGATGCCCTTGAAAGGTGTGGAAAGAATTAAACCAACTGAAAAGGGGGGAAGGAGCATTGTCATTAAATTTGGAGGAAAACGTATGGGATAGTAAATGTACATCTGTGCTGCAGGATGGTTAGCCTGAAGAATACAATATTTGCATACTCACAATAACGAAACCTGGAATCAACAGTTAAGCATAAGCTGTAATCTAATATCCTCTTACAAGGCATACGGCAGAGGGGAAGCAGAAGGCACGCTGCCACAGGAGCTCAGTGCTTGCGTCTATAACAGGAAGTCTACAGGTTGTATAATCTTAGTAAGTCCCAAGGAAGCTCAGTACCCATACTTAGAAATACAAAGATGTGTAAGTGGCAGAAATAAAAAAACCCAAAATTTTAGAAGTGGTGGAGAAAGAGAATAGAGGGACAGAATAAGGTAAGAAACCCCTGAAATTTGCTAGAAACTATTAATATTTGACTCAAATTTGGTGCATATGTTAGGCAAATTGAAACAAATTTTTGGAAAAGAGTCGAGAGTGCCACATCGCCTGAACTAGATGAGACACGATGTGCCCGTTCTTTTCCTCTTGTCCTGGATTCAGTGATCCAGGTAAGGATTGAGGTTCCAGGAATTAATGAAGCACCACATATTAAACATAATCTCTGGTTTGTATACTTAGCCAGGGATGGGCAATGAGTTTATTTCTGAGAATTTATTTTAGAACAATTTGTTAATCCTGTTCTTGTAGCATTGTTCTCAAGCTTAACTAAACTTACTTCCATCTTTAACTATAGGAAATGCAATTTTGGTGCTGAAAGATAAAGAACATTCTTGAATCGCACAGAAAACTTCCATTTGATTTGGTCATCAAGTACGCTACTGAAAATAGATTTCGAGAAAAGTTGTATATTCAATATTCTGCAGTAAGTTTTAACATTGTGCTCTGGATATGGTGGGACTGGCCCCAACCAACAATGTTAGCAATGCTTTTCACGACTTTCTGCCATTACTCCCAGAAAGCATTTGAAATTGATTGATAATTTAGTCACACCATTATCCCACACCGGCCATGAGAGAAGTTAGTCAAAGACAGAGAAACATTGTCCGCATGTCTATTATGTGGCAGCACTATATTAGGGACCTTAATAAATGCATTATATATTTTAATCCTGGCAATCACCCAGGGAAGTGGAGAAAATTATCCCCATTTTTACATATAAGAAAGCCAGAGCCTAAAGATACTAACTTTAGGACCACACAACTAGTAATTCGAACCAAACAAGTTTTTCACAAGAATGTATATGATTACAATTCCCAGAGTTAATATGAGCTTTGTGGTAAGTGTCCTTTGATTCACTGAGCGTCCTTTGAGTCACAAAGGACTCCAACCATACATATGACAGCACTGTTGAAAGTGGGAAACTTAGAAGACAATGACTTAACTGAAATCGCTTAAGTATGACTATCTCTTCTGATATAATATCCTTGAAACCAGTCAGTATTAATAATTATTTGCCACCTAAGTGGCAAGATGAGATTTAAAAAGCCATGTCTGAAAAACACTATAATTGGGACCAAGCAACTCTAACTGAATCAAAATAACTGCATTTCTTAAGTCCTGTGACCTTGAGGAAATTAACTCAACTTTCTAAGGCAGAATTGGGTAGTTCTCAGAGTAGTCCTGGCTATTAAAAATGAAAAGGATTCAAATTGTACTATTTTATAAAGGATTTCTAGCTGCAACAGAAGCAGTGTCTCTTCCTGTGCAGATGAAATTACAGTACCTGAAAGCTAGAGCCTGAATATTCATGGAATGAAGGTGCACACAAGTTTACCTGTGTTTGCCCTGGGTAAAATAAACTTCCAAAAGTTTGCTGCGCCACCTGTGGCAGCCTGTGGCTTAGGAAAGCAGCTGTGCCTTAAGGACTGCTGCTGCTGGAAGCTTGACAGTGGCCTTGCTAAAGGTGAGGAAACCGAAAGACCTCTTCCTGCATCCTGTTACCCTTTCATCAGATATCAACCCTCCCCCATGCTCATGTGACGTAAGGTGCTGACACACCAGCCAACCACAGAAGAGAAACTATAACCTGGCAAGCCAAGCATAACCAAATCAACATGCTGAAAAGGGAAATGAGCAACGCAGAGAGCAGGTCACCTTTAAAGGAACGAGGCTACCCTGGCCCTGACCTGGAGTCAGATGACCAGCTAGGGAACATTGCTATGGATGGTAGCACATGACTCTACTTACACCAAAGATTTGAAAACCAATAATAAAGTTGGACTGTATTTGTTTCCTAAGTAACTCCGATGTCTTGTGGAGCTTTGTTTCAGAATTTCATGTCCTCCAGTTCATTCATTTATTCTCTAAATATAGTATTTAATAAAATCTCCACATCCATCCTCTGGTATTACATTATTAAACCCCATCCTCATCCTACCACTGAACTCTCATCTTCTCCAAATGCTATTTCAACATAGCAGTGTTCTTCCAATGTGCTACTAGCAAAACCAAAATCTTACCAAATATTTTCATCTACCTGCTGCATTCAAGGTCATAATTAACAAAAATCAAGTTATTACTATGTAGAATGGCATAGTAAATTTGAATGGCATTGGGTTGCCACTTTTATTGAATTTCTTTTTACTAAAAAGTCATGCTAAATTCAAACCATTCATGTCTATGCATTCTAAGGTAACTCATTCCGCAGTACTGAAGACCACTGTCCCTAGGCATGGCATGTGCTAAAGATTCATTGGTGGTGCATCTTTGTGCTCATGAAGAGACATCCAGCATAGTGATTTGGTATTTCCCTGTGTTCTGAAGTCACTCTTCCTGGGCTCAAGTGCTGGCACTGATGCTGACCAGCTGTGAGTTCTCAGGAAAGTAATCTAAGTTCTAAGTCTCTTTGATTCTTGCTGTGCAGTAACACTATTGTCAGTTTCATGAGGCCTTTAGGAGGATTACTGGGTTAATAATTATATTATGTTTATTATGTTTATACAGTTTATTATGGAACTGTACCCTGGTATATTTCTGAAGTGTCATACAAATGATTAGATAAAATGGAGCTCATTTTCGAAAGAGAGTGAAATGAGAAATAAGAAAGTTCAGTAAAGGGATAAACACCAAGCAAACCATTTACAATATAAATGCACTTATTTCTGCCAAGGGCAGCCTAGGTTATTGGGGCAAATTCTCTCCCTGAAAATAGTTAAAGGAACAATTTCCATTTTGGTAGTTTATTGTAGCAAAAAGAAAACACATCAGGATTCACCCAAAGTACAAAGATTAATGGAAAGTTCACTTTCATTAAGTCTAGTCCCAGAGGGGTCTGATGACTTTCAGATATGCACAAGTACGCTGTGCCCATCTATCCCAGGTCTGCATGGACAGTTAAGCTACTTTGGCACAGAAAAGGCCTGGAGATAGAGAACAGAAGAATTAATGGACCTGTCCTAGGAAGGCTGTGCCTATGGGCTAGTACTCACACGGATCTGTTCTCCAAAAACCTCAAACCTGAAACCTGAAATATTCAAGTTCTTAATTCAGGTTCCTAAATATTCCTCATGTTCTTCAACAACATTTTAGGCCTTAAAATTTTCCTTGCAAATAATGTTTCAATGAGAAGAGGAACATATAATGATATCCAGGAAAACCTATAAGAGAACTGGCAGAAAGAGACAAAAATAGCTCTTGGAAGACCAGATTTTTAAATTATCAGACAGAGAGTATGTTGTGGTCAGAATTCACAAGGGAAAGGATTTAATACAGGACATGTAATTTATATGATTATCTTACAATATTCATCCAAAGAATCAAATGAAGAAGAGTGTGGGAAATCTGTCCTCATATTAGAGACCTGAAGAATCCAGCTAAGGCCTGGATCCCAAGGCAACATCCTACTGAAGGCATAAAGCCCCTGACAATGCCCCCCAAAAGTCCAACTGGAGGACTACAGCCCATGACAATTTCTCATGCAAGTTGGAACTTCCCTGGAAGGTCCAAAGGTCAATAGCAGAAGCTAAAAAGTGTGTACCAGTGGCATGAAGGATCAGCAGGCTGAGGGGTCTCCACTGGAGTCAGGAAGCGATGCTCAAAGTGAAGACAACAGCTCCCCCCAAAAGAACTGCAGCCATCCTCAGCAACAGTGAGGTCCTGAGTTCCTCCAATTATGAAAGGAGTTGAGTTCATATCAGAAAAGGCAGAGTGGCAAGCTTCTCCGGGGAGAGGAGACAGCACACCATCTTTCCACTTGGCAACAAATCTCAGATGGGCCATCCATTCCCAGCACCAAGCTACTTCAGTTCTGTTGGCTATTCCAAGTTGACCATTACTTAATCTGCCACAGATTATTTTTAAAAAAAAACTGTTTGCTATGTTTAAAGAAAAAAAAAGCTATGTTTATTATTTTTAAAGAGTGGCAGAACTATTTGAAATACAATTAAACAGAACATTTAGAAAAGAAACTACCCAAATGTATAAAGAGATAGACATAGTGGCTGATCAGATACAACAGAAAAATGAATTCAAGAACTGTTACATAGATCAAATGGAATTCCATTCTGAGCAGAACCAGGGCTTTTGATCCTAAGGAGCATTGAAGTACAGTAGCTCAAAGCACTGGATGCTCTTTACACTGATCAATGTGTTTGCTGCTTGGCCCCTCAGTACTCCCCCCAAACTAACAGAATGTCTGCCTTTCATTACTTTCTTAAGGAACAGAATTAGGTATGTTCTAATAGCAGACAAAATCAAGAACATTTGCATGCAGCACTTCATTAAGATCAATGGCAAAGTCCAAACTCATAATCTACTCAGATGGTTTTATGGATGTTATTAGCCTTGACAAGACCAGAATTTTCATCTGACCTATGACACCAAAGGTCACTTGGATCTTCCTGGAGTTACACTGGAAGAAGCAAAGTACAAATTGTGCAAAGTGAGAAAGATCCTTTTGTTCCTTTTGAGGGCACAAAGGAATCTGTCATTTGATAACCAACAAACCTCCCACTATTACTATCCTCATTCCCTTATGAAGGCAAAGGACATTATGCAGAGTGATGAAGAGACTAGAAAGATTACAGCTTTTATCAAGTTTAAGACTGATAATCAGTGTGGTACCAGTGGTAACCTCTGGAAGTACCAACTAGGGAAGAAGTGGGATGACCACCAACAGAGAGACATTCTGGCTCTCTTGATATGGTTTGTGTAAAAGACACCCAAAACAGAAGCTTGGTTACTTGGTTTTCTGAAATTTTTTTTATTAACAAAGGCCACAAACCATGAATCTCTCTTCCCTTCCCAATGAAATCTGCCTCACTATTGCTAAAAAGAGATTGATAGCCAAGTAGAGCAGGGGGTGAAGTGGTCTTAAGGTGACATGATAAAAGTAAGAGGTTTCTGTATTTAAACAAAGATAATATAGTATGATCAATTGCTAAAATGTAATTATCCATAATGCATCACAGAGGACAAAATATGGGCTAAGTTAGGAAGCAAGGTTGGATAGACTAGAAGATGTATCAAATGTTTAAAAGAATAGAGTAGTACTCTGCCATAAAATGACATAAGCTTGGGGGATTTTTAGAAAAATAGATGTACCTTGAAACCAAAACTTTAAGTGAAGTAAATGAGATGTGCAAGTTTGAATATCACATGATTTTCCTTACTCAAAAAAGTTGAAATGTAAATAAAATGCTAAATAAAAGATGGATAATAGAGTTGTTCTATTCTAAGTATGGTTCTGCTATCAGTTTCTAGTTTTATTCCAATATGGTATCAGAACTGACTTTGGAGGACTTCCCAAAGTGGATATGTTAAGGTCTTCACTGTTGCTTTGAGTATGTTCTATTTTGAATAAAATAGATTGGGACATGATAGCTAGTACGAAGAGTGTTTTGCTTTAGTATAGCAAAAATTACCTATATTTAGTCATTGTCAGGGTTGTATAACTCTGTTAATGTGTGAAAAGTTACACTTTCAGCTTGTAAATTGTACAGTATGCAATTTGGATACTGTACAATTTTTGATAAATGTTTTTTAAATGCTCAAGCAGAATTCCAGAAGAAAAAAAGCAGTAGACAAAATGTTTGAAGAAATAAAGACTAGGAATTTTCTAAAACTGGATTTAGAAGAAAACAATCCCAAACAGCATAAAAATAAAAAGATATCCATAATCAGACATATCATAGTGACACTGAAGAAAATTCGAGGCAAAGAGAACAGGTCAGCAACTTATTTCTCAACAGAATTAACATACACTAAGAGACAGTGAAATAATACACGTCCAATGAGCTGAAACAAAATAACTGATAACCTTCTATACAAAGCAAAGATACCATACCAGAAGTAGGACAATAAATTAGACAAAAACTAAAGAATTTATTACCAGTGGATTTTGACTAAGGGAAAATATGAAAGATAAATTTCAAAGAGAAATGTATTCTAATGCAAAGTACAAATACAAAAAGAAATACAGAGCAAAAATAGAACAAATGTAAGACATTGGCTGAATACAACAATAAGACAATCTTAGTGTAACAATTGTGCCATACAAAATAATGTGGGTTGGTTGGTGTAGTCAGGATTTGCAAAGGAAAGAAATTAATACAGGACATATAATTTATATAATTATAATGGACATCCAAAGAATCAAAAAGAGTGTTAGTGATCTGTCCACACTCTAAAACCCAAAGCTAAGGCCCTGGATCCCACAGTAAGGTCCTGCAGGAGTCCAGCTGAAGACTAAGGCCCACAGCAGTGTCCTCCATGAGTCCAACTGGAAGCCTACAGCAGGCTGAGGGACCTGCATGGGAGCCAGGAAGTGACACTCAAAGGACCAAAACTTCCAGGGAAAAGTGCTGCAGTCATTGTCATCAGCAGTGAGGTCCCAGGCTCCTCTGATAACAGCCAGAGTCTCTGCAGGAAAGCAGCATGACAAGCTTCCTCAGGAGATTCTATAGCGCCA
The DNA here is from genome assembly GCA_004027025.1 of Myocastor coypus. Classification (NCBI taxonomy): domain Eukaryota; kingdom Metazoa; phylum Chordata; class Mammalia; order Rodentia; family Myocastoridae; genus Myocastor; species Myocastor coypus. The sequence continues at coordinate 14,341 of PVJA010028438.1, read as the reverse complement.
TCTTCTCCAAGTTCTCCTTTCTGTGTGGTTGGCAACCATCCCCGGGAGGTGATTCAGTTTATCTGGGTGACATGAGTTGACCTCCAGACCTCAGTCCACCACATTTGGGATGAGAAGAGTGTCAAAAAAAAAAAAAAAAAGCCATCATTCAGGATTCAGAGTAAGAGTGATCAATATGATGAAAGGACAGAAATTGGTTGGGAGAATGGAATGAGGTTGCCCTAAAGAATGAGGCAACATGGGGCCCGGCAGGATGGCTCAGTGGTCTAAAGCACCTGCTTAGGAAAGCTTAGGCAGCTGGTTCGATCCCCAGCACCATATGCTGCACCAGCCCTGCCCTCAGGGCAGGCTGAGATGGCCATAAAAATAAATAAATAAACAAACAAAAGTTCTGAAACAAGAAAAAAAATAAAATAAAAAATTCTTTAAAAAAAATGAGGCAACATAGGCCACATATGTGGGCCATGCCAAGTCTTTACCCCAAGAACAGGGAACTCCACTGGGGAATTGTAAGCAAAGAAGTCCTTATAAATGGGTTACTTTGGATACCATACGGGCACAGGGTGCAACTGGGCAGGAATAGAGTTTTCACTCAGGTTATTTTTGCAGTTCTAAATAAGATGACAGTTTAGATAGTGAAGAATCACTGGAAACAGGGTGGCAGGTAGATGGTTAGAGGCATTTGTGGTCTCAGTGCAACCAGGTTTGAGACATACCAGATAGAAGAGAGAGCCTAGGAAGGGCTGAGTGGCATACCACCAGGTACTGAATGTCCACGTCCACCCCAGATTCATGCCTGAAAGCTAATCCACAATGCACTGGAAGCCCTTGAGAGATGATCAGGTCTGGAGGGCTGAGTGCTCATACAGGAGATTAGCATCTTCATAAAGGTGACCCCTGGGAGCTTCCTCACATTTTCTGCAGGTGAAGACAGGAAGAAGGCGGCATTTATGAAGCAATGTCCACTGGTGCCTTAGTCCTGGACTTCCCAGGCTTCAGAACTGTAAGCAATAAGTGTGTATTATTTATAAATCATCTGATCTCTGGTTTTCTGTTACAGCAGCCAGACGTTTGGTTTTTGTTCACATTCCTGCATAGTCATAGTGCCAGTCACTTGGATTTTGTAACAAAAGCAAGGAGTGACAATGGGGACAGTAACAGGAAAGCACATCAACTTTTATTAGCTTGACATGCCTCGAAACAGCCAAGTGGAAACATCAAAGAACTGAGTAAGCACCAAGACCTAACATTCAGAGGACAGGCCTGAGCTGGAGATTCCAATTCAAGAGTCAGCTTCATGAAAATGGCACCTGTGTCCACGGGCACAGGACAGAACTTAGAGCCAAGTGGCAAGTCATCTAACTTCATGAAAGCGTTCCTAAACTCCAGCTCTGGAGCCAGATTGCCTTATTCTGAATTTCATCTCTACTACCAGCAGGTATTTTGCCCTTCTGAAGTGCCATTCACATTTCCTGTAAAAAAGAGAGTAGTTGCTATGAGATACATAGACTGAAATAGTGCATAGAAAGTCCCTTTCACAATGGGGCTGATGAGATAGTTCAGTGGCCTAAAGTGCCTGCTTAGGTGGGTTTAGGCAAGCACAGGAACCCTGGCTCAGTCCCCAGCACTACATGCCACACTAGCCTTGCCCCCAGGGCAAGCTGAGCCAGCCCCCAAGGTAAAATAAAATAAAGTAAAATAAAATGTGGCATCATTGTTTAAAGGAAATAAAAATGTAAAATCCCTATCACTATAACTATTGCACAAAAGGTATCAGCCTGTATTGATAATGTCAATGGGAAAAAAGACAAGCTGGCAGAGTGGTCAATAAGGGAGGTTCCAATGATAATGAAGACACTCTAGAAGAACTCCAACTGTTTTAAGGACTTGACAACAGTGCATATGTTGCAGGTAGGCCGAAAAGATGCTGTTGGATATGCGGTGAGCCAGGGCCTCAGAGAAGCCATGTTAGTGGAGGAAGTAGACAGATCCCAGAGTGGGGCGAGTCCAAATGAGAGAGTGGGCAACCCACAGCGGGTGCAGACAATGCCTCTGAGATCTGGGCTAACAAGGAAGATGGTTCCCAGAGCAAGGAGGCCAGGGTGGGCTGCTACTAGGAAAAAAGGCACAGACAGATACACATGCTGCTCTCCTGTGGAGTACTTGACTGGGTAGGTAGTAAGGTCCTCGTCATCGCAGGAAGCAACTGGATGAGCTTGTATTGAAGCAGGGATGATGACTTTGAAACACACAGTTCATGAAAATGATACCCTTGTAGGAGGAGTGTGCAGCAGGAAGGGAGCGGGTTGCAGTGACCTGTGGAAAGATGGCACTGGACAGGTATGCTCTGCCTCAGTCCATGCCCACGGGAGTTGTACAAAGCTGGCATGGGGAGGATTTTGTGACTGTAACTTTTTAACTTCTAGATATGTATTCAGTTATGCTGGCAAAGCACAGGAAGACATGCTATAAAAAGTGGACTCCAAGTTCCTGCCTGATTGCCATGACATGGTAAAAGTCCATAAAAGTAAATCCAACCCTACTAATATGACCATACAACTCAAGGGCAGAAGAAACTGTAAACTATCATTACATAGAGGACTATTTTTATTCTCTTTAAAATAAAAACATAAAATAAAACTGCAAAAAAAGAAAAAGGCAGGGAGAGCCACATCAAACTTTCAAAGGATGTAATTGTCCCTGAAAGAAAGGAATTGAGGAAATCATGGAGAAAGGGAGCAGGGAAGAAGGGAGGGAGGGGGAAGTGAGAAAAGCAGAAGAGAGGCAAGGAAGTACATCCAGCGTAAACCTGCAGAAATAGGAGCAAAAGAGAACTCACGCCAAAGCATGACCAGGCCATCTCTGCATGAAAAGAGTATGATTGTTTTTCTGCTTTGTTTTTGTTTTAGAGACAGGGTCTCATGTGAAGTTCAGACCTGCCTTGTACTCACTTTTATTAAGAGCATTTTTAAGAGTTTTCCGTAACCATATTTCTTCAATGTTTTCATTGTGTCTTCTGTCTGCCAAGATCCCACTATCGATATTTAAAAAAAAGATAACTGATTTCCCAACCTTTCATGCAATGTCAGGGTTGCCAAGATGGCAAATGCCATGTTTAACCTCTAAAATTCTAAATTTAATTCCAAGTAACCCATGTTGGCCAAAGAATTCATTGTCTGTTGCCTTTGAGGGTAATCATTTGTTACATTTTAAAGTTCATGTGAGAAAGTTGCGATTTAAGCAATGTCCAATCCAAGCATACTGAAAACTGGAACACTAAGAGTTATCTGCTATTAATGGGATACTGTAGCTGTCTGAATGCATCCCTACTGCTGCATGACATTCAGCAGAACAATGTAAAAGTGCCTGTCAGCAACGGGACTCCTGGATCAATAGAACAGAACTATATATTTAACACCACACTTGTGTGTGTGTGTGTGTGTGTCTGTGGTATATAAGGATTTTTACATGAGAAGGTATTGAAGTTTTCCATAGATTAAAATATCTAGATACTACATATATATATATATATATATATATATATATATATATATATATACTTTTTATTTAAAAATTTGTCTTTAAAGCTTCCAGCTTTTCAGACTGGGGATATAGCTCAGTAGTGTGCCTGCCTGGCAAATGCAAGATCGTGTATTTGATCCCCAGTACCTATAAAGACAAGCAAAAGCGAACCCCTCAGACGCTCCTGATGCTGCAGGTAAGGTAGTTGTCCTCAGCTTTTGCACTCACCCCCAGTTTGTATACCCTGGCACTACACAAGCTCTTCTCCCTCTCCCTCCCTCAACTCTAAGCCTTTTCTGTGGAAATATCTTATTGTATAGACGCTTCGGGCCATTAAAAACTCTCCCATCTCCTAAGCATTTTACCGACTCCATGTTTTCTGCAGAAATTTTCAGATTGGTTCAAAAAATATGACAGGCTGGGGAGATAGCTCAGCAGTCTAAGTGCCCAACTGGTAAGAGCAAGGGGTCAAGTTCTATCCTCAATACCATATACTATGCCAGTCTTGGAACCCGGGTACTCTGTGCTGGCCACCAAACCCAGGCGTGAGTGTGCACATCTGTCATCCCAGCACTGGGGAGGCTGAGATAGGATCATTACAAGTGTGAGCTGTGTAGCAAGATTCTGTGCCAAATAAATAAACATTTTTTTAAAAAAAATGACAAAACAAATATGTCAACTTTATCTTTGGAACAGGTGTGTATGTTCTATTAACTTTAATAGTTCCTATCAAGTAAGAATGTGTTTGGCTACAAATAACTGAACACTGTTTCAATCTGCAGTGAAGTCATGGAGATGCGTATTATCTCATTGAACAAGAAGCCTGGTGGTACGGTGGGTTCAGGTGTTGAGGACCCAGCTGATTCCCAGAGTCCTGTGCCACTGTCCTCTGTATGTCCGCTGTTATTTTCACACTTGTAAACACACTGTTGTGCCTGCATAGTGGCTGACGCAGCACTGGACATCACATCCTTCTGCTGTGCTTAGCCGTAAGAGTCAAGGGTGTGGTGAAAGCTCCTCTTCTCTCAGAGATCTCAGCCTTTTATTGAGGGAGGAAGAGTTTTCTAGAGTCTTCTTCACAGCTCTATGGGCCAAACCTCAGTTACATAGCCACTCGTACTTGCAAGGCAAGTTATAAAAGTATCTCTAAAGCCTTTACTCAAACTCATTCTCCTCTTTCTTGTAAATTAAACAGTACCCTCTGTCACCACTGTTGGCACCAGGATATCTCAGTTGAAGTGTTCTAACAGCTGAGGTCTCCCCACCTCCTCCTGGGGCTTTCAGCCACCACTACATCAGCGATAGCATTACTTAAATGGAAATCTCATCTTGAGGCTCCTCGGCAGCAGGTTTGCCTTAGCATCTGGTTACACTCAGCTTTGCAGCCTCAGCCCCTACAGTGCTCAGGTGCTACTAGCCTGCTCAGGGCTCCTTGAGAAGTTCCTGCTTACCCCAGGACCCTTGCACATGCTGATCCTTCTGAAGTCTCACCTTTCCCCAACAGGCATATCCTAAGGGATTGACTATAAATGGGAGACATAAGAAAATTAGGTTTGTATTTCAGCAAGAAAATGTTACCTCTTTTATTAGAATTGTACTAGACAAGGAGCCATGTAGCAGTACTAATTTTCTTTTCCTAAGTATCTTCATTTACTCCTCTGTCCACCCAGCTCCCTAGCTTCCTGGTGGTGACCACATCTCAAACAAGGTCTTTCCCTATGACTCAATTTCTTCCTCCAGAAGTGATGGTTTATGTAGAATTTTCCTATCTTCCCTTCAGAGTTGGTGGCTCATCTTCATTTAGTGTCCCAGTGCTGGTATTACACAATTACATTTTCAAACATATCACAGGATATACATGAAAATGTATCCATACCAAATATACTCTGCCTTGTGTGTCATAAAAATACAAAGAAATAGTTTTCTTTCACATATTACTCTTAAAAAAATTCTCTCTACTAACTATATTACAAGCTTTTATTTTTTGGTTTTGTTTTGTGGTTCTTCAGAGTTGAATCCACAGCTGCTCCACTGCACCTCACAATAAAACCTTTTAAAATTTTCTTTTGAGAGGAGCTTCTTAAATTACCCAGGCTGGCCTGGTACTTGCAGTCCTCCTTCCTGAGCCTTGGAGGCTGCAGGAATTACAGTCACAACCTCTGCACCGTCTCTTGCTGCCTTCATATTGCAGTTGGTAGGTGCAATCCAGCCTGAGGCTTCCGTGTGGACAAGCTCAAAAGCATCCTCATCATTTTCTGAAAAGGAAGGGCGTCCTGCAAGATGATGCAGACTGCATCTCTGTCTTCCATATATTCCCTAGCAAAACCTGTCTTGTGCTCATAGCTTGAGGTCACACTAACAAAACTTGCTGATATGGGACCAGGAGTAGCCTAAGAATGTCAATGTCAACTGGCTCACTTCTTTGGCGACCTGGGACCATATTTATGCTTTCCTACTGTGTGGGGGAGGGGTGGTTGTTCCTTGGATTTCTGGACCTGGAAAAACGATCCTCAGTCATTTAAGAGCACCAGGCCAACAGGCTGTGGCTTAACACATTGGTTAGAACCACAGAAAACGAAGTCAAGACTTGGATGGACAATCTTGGTCCATCTTACTCCTCAGAGCCCAGCCCCAGCGGCAAGCGCTCCCCTCTTCCCTTAGCTCAGAATTAAAATAGGCTTAGATGGTCAATCTTGCTCTGACCGCTGACATCTCGAGGACTATTTTAATGTTCACTTGCTGGGGTTTAGTCGCCTGTCAAGTGAGAACAAAAGCAGTACCTGCTTGGTAGGGTTGGTGTGAGGCCTCAGCGAGTTCATATGCTGAAAGCTCTTGGCTTGGGACAGTGCCTCGCTGGCAATAGCAAGTTGTTTAAAATTGTTACAGCCTTTTAACTAAGTATGCCCGATAATCTCAAACATTTGCCTGAGTGTGAATCAGCTCCTGTGAGCTACAAAATAGGAGATTCCCACGACCCAGAGACCGGAAAAAAAGAATTCGGGGTGCTGGCTAGGGGAAAGGGGGCTGCTGCGATGACTTTTGCTCAGGGACCGCCCTTTCAACTGAGGTCTCTGGATCTGGAGTCTTCGAGGTTGCTTCCCAGGGACTCGGTCCTGCAAGCCGCGCGGCACTGCTTTCCCCCAATCAGACGCCTAGAAGCTGGCGCCACGTCTGTGGCCGGGCCCAATCTCCTACCCGGAGGGCGGGGACCCGACTTGCCTACCTGCACCTGTGGCAGCGGGGGCCGTCTCCTGGGTCAACTCATCCACCTCCCACATACGCACCCTTCTGCTGCTAGGCTCTGGTTTCTCCAATCACTTGGCGCAGGGCCAGCAGGTGGGCAGATGTCTTTGCTCGCTCCTGCGGACGCGTAGGAAAGCACAGTGTGCCCAAGCGAGCGGCCATGGTCCCACCTCTCCGCAGCTTCCAGAGGCGCTGGCAGGGAAAAGGGACGCTCCCGCGAACCGGGAAAGGCTGCCTGGACTCTCTCCAGGGACAGAGAATCTAACAGTCCCTCGGACTAGCCCACCTCGCGGTGAGGCCGAGGCTGAGCGCGTAGCGCGAGGAAGTTGGAGGTGCCAAAGGAGAGCAGCGCTCGGTGGAGCTGTGCTGCGGACATTCCGACAGGTACACTTTCCAGCAGCTTACCCTCTCCAAGCCTGGGTGCCCGGAGCGCGGCCCCCGCGGTGCTCTCGGCCGCTAGTGCAGTGCGGGGCCTCGGTACCCTGGAAGCCCAAGCAGGTGAGCGGTCGGGGTGGTTCTGCGTCTGCCTCTGCGGAGGCCCCGCGCCTCCCAAGCCCCCGCCTCCCAGCTCGAGAGGACTAGCCCTGAGCCGCGGGCGCTCTAGAACTGCGCTCCACCTAGTTCTGCCCAAGTTGCAGGCTTCTTGCGCAAGTCGCACGCAAGTTTTTGGTGCATACCAATTTAATAGCTTTAAAGAAGAAAGTACGGGGTAAAGGTCCGAAAGCAGCATCCAGACAACCCCCCACCACCATTAGTTAATACCCTTGAGAGCACTTTTCCAATTTGCAAAGTAGGACAGAGGAGGGTGTTTACAAACCTTTCTGCCCCATTGTGCCTAGGAGTGTGGGTGCCTTTTGTACAGAAAGAACTTTGGGCCGCTTTTTCTTTTATTGTTTTCAAATCCCAGCCCCAGTGTCCCTCCGGGTTTCTCCGGGAGGAGCCGGTGCTACGGTTTCAGGGCACAGCTGAGAATGCCTCGGGTAGACTCTGGGACTTCCTCTCCGTGGAGTTCTGGGAAGAGAATGTCCCACAACAAACACAGCCGAACTTTCCGTCTTCTGCGCACTTGCAAGTCCCCGGAGTTCTGCGCGCGTGGGTGGTTAGGAGACGAGCGGAAACCGGGAAATGAGCAGCGGCGTGGGCGAATCCGACGCCCTGGCGCGAGCTATGCGCAGTGAGCAGTGCGCAGAAAGTGGCCGGGGGACTCTAGCCTTCCGCCTTCTGTATTAGCATCCAAGCGCTAATAAGCAGCCTATTTGCTCTGCCAAAGGGGCGCTAAAAGCTTGGAGTAAGAAGCAGGCTATTTTGGAGATCCTTATCGCGCTTTAGCATTTGGTGTATGGAATTGCTCAAGGAACAGAAGTCTTTAATATGCGAAATTCTTAACGGTTGAGTTGCGTGGTATGAACAGATTCAGAGCCTATTTTAATCCTGAGCTAAGGGAAAAGGGGAGCGCTTGCCCCTGGGGCTGGGCTCTGAGAAGTAAGATAAAGAACGGGACGGCGATTTTCGATTTTCGAGCGAAGTGAGGTGTAGACGCGCTACTTTGAAAGTAACAAGCAAAAGGAGAATTTGAAAGGAGCAAAGTAAACATCCTGAGCTTGTCTCTTTTTAACTGAATATAAATTCCCCGAACGATGGGAGAGTACAGGGGGAAAAGCCTCTGCGGGAAACTTGTATCTGTTTGTGGTTTAACATTAGTAGCTCACCTATAGCTGAGACACCCCTGGTTGTCAACGCGCTCTAAGAGGCTCCGCTGAAGGGAACTGTGCTAGGATAGGTGGGTCACCTACGGGCGTCCGTCTGGACCCACAGTGTGGACAGGCCGTTTCTCCCCAGGAGCCGGGCGGGTCCGGCACCATCGAGCGCTCATCCGCGCTTCTCCCTTGAGGCTCCAGGCTTAGATTTCAGATCAGGTGCTGGCGCCCTGGTGGCCAGTAAAACCACTGCACCCTGTGGGCATGGCGGCGCCTGCTGGGGCTGAGCTGCAGGGATCTTGGGGCGCCGTGACCTGAGCGACCTGGTGCCAAGCCAAGAGCGAGGGAGGGAATGAGATTAGGGCACGTGACTTCAACCTGGTAACCAAGGTTTTTTGCCCTCCCCCAGTACAAGGCGCTGCCTCTGCCCTCACCCCGCAACCCGCGTGGGAGAAGCCGGGGAAGTAGTGCAGTGCGAGCTGAGGAAGACCACGGAAAAAAGGGGTCGCCGAAGCCCGTACCCACGCGGAGCGCCCGGGCCCCGGCCTAGCCATGGCCGACAGCAGTGGCGCTGGCACCTCGGGCCCCTGGTGGAAATCGCTAGCCAACAGCAAAAAGAAAAGCAAGGATGGCCAGGTAGGAGCCCAGCCTTCGGCCCAGCCTGTACCCGGCCAGCCCGCGCCTTCCAGCCCAGACTGGACCAACAGCTCCCGAGAAAACCAGCATCCCATTGTCCTCGGGGGTGCCGGCGAGTCTCTGCAGTCAGATAAGTGTGGTGGAGAGAAAACGGGCAACAGCCGCCGCAATCTGAAGATCTCCCGTTCTGGCCGCTTTAAGGAGAAGAGGAAAGTGCGTGCCACGTTGCTCCCTGCGGGAGACAGGTCCCCGGAGGAGGCGGATTTCCCTGGTGACTCCTACGAGGACAAGCAGTAGCTTCAGGACACCTCTCCCACATCTACCCTCAGTCTCAGTTCCACTCCCCAGGGAATTCTGACGCACTCAGTACTGGATATCTCACCCCAACAGGTTCAAAACATTCACAGAAGCCCAAGGTTTTATCTTTTCTAGAAGTACCAGTTGAGAATTCAATATTTCACGTCTCAAAGATGCATTACGTGTTTGTGATAAGAGAAGACACCTACTGTGGAAGAACTGGGCAGATTTTTTTTTTTCCAAAAAATTATTCGGGCCTACACTTTGTTCATGCCCCTTGTAGGAGAGACAGGAGTGGACAGGTCTTTCAGGGAGCCGCTGAACTTGCATTCAGCAGCCCCTCAAAGCAGAAAGAAGGGTGTGTTCTTCTCAAGGACTCAGATAGGTAAAGCAAGTACTGTTTTAAATGTCTCAGAAATGCACTTTAGAGGTACTTGAGTAGACTTGGAAGGGATGGAGAGAGAAACATTTGTGACTAGAGAGCTTTGAAGCGAGGCAGGATTGTTTCCAGTTTGGAACTGCAAACCTGTACCATCTATTTTAATGTGGACTATTAAAATTGTTGCACTGTAAGACTTAAGATGACTTCTGTATTTTTTCCATTCCAAAGCAGAAATTCATCATACTTAAAAGCAGGCATGCAAAGTCCAAGGTGACAGTTAATCATTTGCCATACAACATAGCAGCCACTATTGAAGAGCTGCAGGGACTGAAACATTTCTAGAAACCAACAAGACTGGAACCTGAACCAGCTAGGTAGATATTCCAATTCAGTGATCCAGTCTGAGGGAAGAAGGGAGGTAGCAATTGAATATTCTTAAATTCTCAGTTTATTTTGGTACTTTCTCATAGACCTAAGTCATAATGTTAAAATATAACCTTTTCAGTATATTTCATCTTTCTAACATCTTAGTAACAATTGTGGAAAGTATAGACAAAGGGCTGTGCTTATTCAGTTTGTAAAAAGCTGCCTTTCCAAAACGCTTTCTTTTGCTTCAAAGGCTTATTTCTTCAATGTGAAGTCTGCATTTATCTAGTTTCAAAGCCTTCAGAGCTACCAACCTGAGGATTCTTAACAAAAATCCACCTGTTTGCTTTTATTATGACTGTTAAGAAAAAGAATAAGTGAATACTGCTTTCTTTGAACAAATTACAAGAGAGTTATTGTAGTCAGTAAGAGGCATTGAGGGTTTTTTTTTTTTTTTTTCCACTACAATTCAGTTGATTTCTCAAATTCAGAAATGCACAGCAAGGAAATAACATTGATCAAAGCGTATCTTTTTGATAATGATAAGCAAGAACTTAACTGAAGCTGTCCAATTTATACATATATAGGGTAATTCAGTTTGGTATTTATCAAGCTAATAATTTATAAAATAGCAAAGCATGCCAATTGTTTAAATAAATTTAGCAAAGTTTGAGGAAGATGGCTAAAAGAAATTTAAATTTATGGAGCAAGTATGGGTACCAGCAGAATATTAGAGTTAATTATTTGATACTCAAGTTACCACATACCAAAGACCTCATGCTAAAGGAAATTCATCAGAACTGTGAATATCTTACGTTAAAAGAACAAGTACATGGGAGGTTTTGCTTGTTTGTTTGGCTTTGTTATATGCTTTTTGTTTTTAAGCCTGGGAAGACTTTGGCCTTGTGTTTAGAACTGCAAGGTTTGAGACAGAAGACTCATCCAGATGGGATAGCTGGATGAGAAAAACTTGATATTAATTACAAATGGGTTCCACATTCAAGTGAAAAGGGGTTGGGGACTTGGAGTGGACAAGAAGGTCATGGCAAAGGAAGGGATTTGGGGCTGGAGTGAGTGCGGCAGATGTCAGATAGGCTCTGAGATAGTTCATCAAGTAGTCTAATTTTACTCTGTAGAAAGTGATCAAAATTAGAGTAAGACATTAAGCAAAATGTTCTTTCTCTTTCCAGGAAGACCAACAGAGCTAGACTATACTCTTGTATAAAATTAAGTTTACAATTGAAATAATTTTAAAATCTTAGGTTCTTTCATTTACCACTGTATTGTTTTAAAGATTTATTGTTTCTTCAGAATTTTTCTAAATCCACAAAATACTAGTACTTTCCCAGCTTCCATGTCTAGCTTTGGATCCCATCCAAGTCTCCAGTTGCTGTGGATATCCAATAGTAAATGTACAGTAGTGAAACTTCCTAACATGACATCTTTGCCCTACTGTTCTGAAAGAAAACTATGCTAATGGCATTTACAACAGTGAATGCAATTAACAATCCACCACTGAGGTTTGTAATTACATCGTTTTAAAGCACTCCTAAATTATGCAGTGGGAAGGGTACACTGATTTAATCCTAACTCAGTGAAATCAGAAACCAGGCAAATTGCTGGACAATAAGATCATGAATAGGATAAGATAATTAGACAAAATGTCTTTCTGGTATTTATGTGTTTTGCAGACAATTACATTCCCCTATGCTTATAGATTTTCAAATCTTTTAATTCTTGAGATAATTTATAACAAGTGAATGGAAAATATTGCTGAATTAAGTGTTCACTTCATTAGAGAATTTTATTTTCTTTCAACCCCTTACAAGTGAAATTTCACAAATTTGGAAACCATCAAAAATGTTAATACTGTGATGCTAAAAGGTATGAGGAAAAAAGAGATGAAAATCTAGTATGTCTGCTGAATGCTGCTATAACTATGATAATTATATACATATGGTAGCTTTTGTCTAAGGGGCTCTTCTTGCAAAATTTGTGGCTGAGCAGTGACTCACATTACCGATCACCTGAATGTCCCTTTGTGCTTACACTTCTGGTGTTCACCACACTCTGACTTGCATTTCCAGAGCTCAGACTCAGTTTTGCATATACATTTGGCATGCTCTGGCTCAGCGTTTACCACCTAAGCTGTTTTTTCCTTGAAATATTGTATGAATTCAGCAACTCTGGCCCTGCCAAATCTTTCCTAGAGAAATACAGAATAGTTGTTTTCCTAAGATGCACAGAGGTATCTTTTGGTGACTTGAAATAAAAGATTAAAAAAACAAGGGGAAAGAATTTCAAATGAAAGATAAATCTGGAAGAAATACATAGACACACTCTAGTATCCAGTGACCACATGGATCTTTTAGGAAAACAAAAAAAAAAAAAAAAAATTCTTTCTTTCCTAGCTGCAAAAAAGTGTTGGCTAGGGTGAGAAATCAACAAACAAAATGTTAGCTTGATAGAGGAGGAAAGGGACACTGGCTTCTGGAAGTCTATTTTATTCCTGGAGGGTTTTATTATACCTATATGAAATTGAGCAAGTTCTTTTATTTATTTATTTATTTATGTATTTATTTTAAATTTAACAATGGTTGCATTACATATTTTCATCATCGGATCAGTTCAGATTTGTAGATATAGGTATATAAAACTGATCAAACAATTAAACATTAACACTTTCAGTAAACATTATTTTTTTTCAACAGTTGACACACTGCATATTGTCCTCACAATAGTTATACAGAGCACAGGGTGTGGGCATGACACACCTTCCAGTTGATATTGGTAAGGAAAAAAAAAATTTAGTTCTTTCTTGGGTTAAGTACAAGTTTATTTCAATGGTAAATGGAAGGTAGGACAGGGTGTATTTTATCTACTTAGACATTAACACACAAGTGCCATAGACTATAACCAAGCATGGAATGCCAGCTGTCCTGCTTTAGTGATGTTGCTTGCACCTGTTCCTCTAATGCTCTTCTTTCCTCTGAAACATCACACATAGATTTCTACAAGGCTCAACGATGTTGGAGGGGAATTCAGAGACCCAGGGCTTTTCCCAGCTTCTGTTGGCACAGCAAACATTCTGCCAACTCCTTCATCAGAAGATGGTCATGCAGACATAGAGCATGGGCACCACAGCATTCATGGTAAGAAAAGATTATCACAAGAGGTGGGATGTAAGGAAGCTACACACGCTAGACCTTAGCAGAGGTTAATTGAGTGTTTCTGTAGAACAAGCAGCAGCTACAGGCTCTGATAATGTCTTTTCAGGTATGCAATTCAAAGAATTTGGTTGGAAGGTGCTGCCGCTGAAAGGATGCACTCAAACCCATCGTTTCAAAGGTGGTAGTAAGGGTGGCAAGATAGCTCAGCAGTAAGAGCCTGCTTAGGCAAACACAGGGACCAGGGTTGGATCCCCAACACCACATTCCATGAAGGCACTAGCCCCACCCCTGGACATACTAAGCCAGCCACCAAGACAGGGCCTGGTGGTGCACACTTGTGATCCCAGTGCTGAAGAGGCTGAAAACCGGAGGATCATGACAGGTCTGAGCTGCATAGTACCAAATGACAGAGAGAGAGAGAGAGAGAGAGAGAGAGAGAGAGAGAGAGAGAGAGAGAGAGAGAGAGAGAGAGAGAGAGAGAGAGAGAGAGACTTTATCTCAGTAGTGTGGAACATCAACATTTACCTAACAGATAAAAACTATAACCACAAACTGGAAAGAATCAAATTGAGAAGCTCGAGGTCCCTTGCACTGAGCAGATTAGCCTCCTGGTTATGTAGGAAATAGACTTCCCTCTGCCTTTCCCAAAGGAATTTTCTTTGAGTTATAAGGTTCTGGATCATGAATTTTTCTGTGCCTCATCAGTAAGTGTACCTCTAAGGGCCAGCCAAATAGCTCAGAGGATTAAAGCACCTGCAAGAAGGTGCAGGGCCAGGTATTCAATCCCCAGGCCTGCTGTGCTGGCCCCTACCTGGGGCACTTTGAGATGACAATTGAGACTGGGTATGGTGGTGTGCATCTGTAGTCACAGCTCTTGGGAGGCTGTAAACAGGCAGATCACTAGGAGTCCCATCTAGTAGTGAGACCCTGAACACCATGTAGACTCTTCCCTAAAATACAAAGAAGAAGGAGGAGGAGGAGGAGGAGGAGCAGGAGGAGGAGGAGGAGGAGGAGGAGGAAGAGGAAGA
>PVJA010028437.1:25000-27574 GCA_004027025.1 Myocastor coypus | reverse complement strand
TCCTATGGTTTCTTTTGTCATTTATTTCCAATTTGATTGCACTGTGGTCAGATAATATGCATGGGATAATTTCTGTTTTCTTGCATCTACTTAAGCATGATCTATGGACTAATATATGATCTATTTTAGAAAATGTCCCATGTGCAGCTGAGAAGAATGTGTATTTTGAGGTGGTTGGATGGAACACTCTGTATATGTCTGCTAAGTCCAATTGTTTGAAGTTCTGATTCACTTCTGCCACTTCTTTGCTGATTTTTTTGTTTGCTTGACCTATGTTTTTCGGATAAGGGAGTGTTGAGGTCTCCTGTTAAGATTGTAGTATTGGATGTGAGATTTTTCAGGTCCATTAAGGTTTTTTTTATATAGCTTGCTGCTCCCATGTTGGGTGCATACATATTTATGAGTGTTACCTCTTCATCGTGAATTTTTCCCCTAACCACTATGTAGTGGCCTTCTCTATTTCGTTGGATCAGTGCTGCTTTGAAGTTTAGACTGTCTGCAAAGAGGATTGCTACCCCTGCTTTTTTTTTGAGGTGCTGGAGCATGTAGTATTGTTTTCCATCCTTTAACTTTAAGCCTATGAGTTTCTTTACGGGTTAATTATGTTTCTTGTATGCAGCATATTGTTGGGCTCTGTTTCCTTATCCACTCTGCAAGTCTACTTCTTTTAATTGGAGAATTGAGTCCATTTACACTGATGGTTATAATTGAAATGTATTGACTTATGACTGACATGACTCTTATTCGCTAGTGTTTACCAACTTTTCCTCCTATTTTTAGTTGGTTACTCTATGTGGTGGGATCTTTCTGTTCTCATTTGTTGGATTCGGGTCATTTTGGTCCCTTTCTAAAATATTTGTTAGAATATTACGTAGCACTGGCTTTGATGTCATGAAATTCTTTAGTTGTTCTTTGTCATGGAAATATTTCACTTCTCCCTCATACTTGAAGGAGAGTTTTGCCGGGTACAATAGTCTGGGCTGCAAATTGTTTTCATGGAGGACTTGAAGCACTCTGCTCCATCCTCTTCTTGACTTCATAGTTTGTGAAGAGAAATCCACTGTTATTCTGATGGGTTTTCCTTTAAATGTGATCTGTTTCTTTTCTCTAGCAGCTTTGAGTATATTATTCTTCAGCTGGATTTCTGGTATCTTGACTATTATATGTCTTGGCATGTTTTTAGTTGGTTTGATGTTATTTGGGGTCCTGTAGGCTTCAGTTACCTGAATGTCTGATTGTTTTCTCAAATTTGGGAAGTTTTCTGCTCTTACTTCTGCCCATATTGTTTTTATATCATTTGTATTGACTCCTTCTTTCTCACTGATTCCCATTAATCTCACATTGTTCATTTTTGCATCATCTTGCAGATGATGAATTATTTTTTCCTGCATTCTGGTTGTTTTTAAAAGATCCTTTCTTACTCTTTCACTGGCTGCAACTGTGTCTTCAAGGCTCGAAACTCTATCTTCATTTTCGTTCATTCGGCTCTGCCAACTTGTGATCGAGGTTTTATTTTCTTGTATATCTCTTTGAAACTGTTTCATGCGATCTGTCTTTCCTATATTGCTCCGTCAGGTAGTCCATCATTTTTCTATTCTCCTCTAATTTTTTATCGATGTCTTCTTTAATAGTATTGAAGTGTGTCATTATGGTTATCCTTTCTCTAATACAGAGATTATTTCTGTTCTGTTCTCCTTTGTACTTTTGTGTAGTTGTTCCCCTACTTGGGATGCTATTGATTTAGGCATGTCTTTGTCAACTTTAGATATTATTTCTGCTGTAATGTCCTCTATACGTTTCTCCAGCCGTTTTTCCACTTCATGTATTTCTTTTTTTACTTCAGATGTTATCTCTGATCTCAGTTGCTCTATAAGTATCTGCACTTGTGTGTCTGCCTCAGATGCTACCAATTCAGAGGTTTCATCTGTACAATTCTCATTTTCTTCCATGATAGTGTCTTCTGTATTTGGTTTGGGTGGGCACGGGTCCTGAGATTGCATCCTACTCCTTGTTGTTATCATTTTGTATGGAAGCGGCCTCTGCACTTTGGTGGCGTTATGCTGTGTCTATGGGCGTTTGATCTGGATACTCCAAGCTGGTTCCTCTACAGAGGTTCCTGACTCTGTGCTGGAGCTCTGGCTGCTAGCTTCTGTGAATCCCGGCTGACGTGGTCTGTAGGTGGAGGTGGAGCTTTGAGATTGAGTAGTCCTGGTAGGCTCGTGGACCAGATTGGTTGCCAGGCAAGATGTTTGATAGGTTCGGTGCTGGAGATTGGACTGGAGGGGTTCAAAAAAAAAAAAAAAGGGGGGGTGTCGTGAGAGGGGAAGGCAGGCCAAGGATCCTAGCCCACCCGTCGGATGCGTGGGCTCTGGTACCGCCTGGGACTTGGTCGGGACTGGAACTGGAAGTTAGTCGCAGGAGTGCAGCGGCAGGACGGAGGGGCGCAGGCAGCTTACCCGCGGCGGACGCGCGAGTTGTGCTACTGGCTGGGACTCGGTCGGGACTCTGTCCTTTATTTATAACTTGTGTCTCATGTAAGAGAAACCGTGCCTCAAGTTCATTGCCTGTCACTAG